>JAJPUD010018296.1:0-29017 GCA_023553655.1 Myrmecobius fasciatus | reverse complement strand
TGATATTGAACCAGCCCTGCATTCCTGGTATAAATCCTACTTGGTCAAGATGTATTCTCCTGGAGATAACTTTCTGCAATCTCGTTGCTAAAATCTTATTTAAAATTTTTGCATCGATATTCATTAGGGAAATGGGTCTATAGTTTTCTTTCTCTGTTTTCACCCTACCTGACTTAGCAAGCAGCTCCATATCGGTCTCATAGGAGGAATTTGGTAGTATACCTTCTGTCCCTATTTTTTCAAATAGTTTGTGTAGTATTGGAATTAATTGTTCTTTGAATGTGTGGTAGAATTCACATGTAAAACCATCTGGCCCTGGAGATTTTTTTCTTAGGGAGTTGATTAATAGCTTGTTCTACTTCTTTTTTCTAAAATGGGGCTATTGAAATAATTTATTTCCTCTTCTGTTAACCTGGGCAATCTACATTTTTGTAGATATTCCTCCATTTCATTTAGATTATCAAATTTATTGGCATAAAGTTGGGCAAAGAAACTCCTAATTATTACTCTAATTTCCTCTTCATTGGAGGAAAGTTCTCCCTCATCATTTTTGAGACTAACAATTTGATTTTCCTCTTTCTTTTTTCTGATCAAATTAACTAAAGGCTTATCTATTTTGTTGTTTTTTTCATAAAACCAACTCTTAGTTTTATTTATTAATTCAATAGTTTTCTTATTTTCAATTTTATTAATCTCCCCTTTTATTTTCAGAATTTCCAATTTGGTATTTAATTAAGGGTTTTTAATTTGCTCTTTTTCTAGTTTTTTTTAATTGTAACCCTAATTCATTGATCTTCCCTTTCTCTATTTTATGCAAATAAGAATCTAGAGATATAAAGTTTCTCCCCTTATAACCGCTTTGGCTGTATCCCCGAAATTTTGGTATGTTGTCTCATTATTGTCGTTCTCCTGGGTGAAATTATTGATTGTGTCTATAATTTGCTCTTTCACCCATTCATTCTTCAGGATTAGATTATTAAATTTCCAATTAACTTGTGGTCTATTTTCTCCTGGCCTTATATTACATGTGAGTTTTATTGCATCATGATCTCAAAAGGATACTCTTACTATTTCTGCTTTTCTGCATTTGATTTTGAGGTATTTATGCCCTAACATATGATTAATTTTTGTATAAGTTCCATGAACCCCTGAGAAAAAAGTATACTCCCTTCTATCACCATTCAATTTCCTCCAGAGATCTGTCATACCTAACTTATCTAACATTTTGTTTATCTCCCTAACTTCTTTCTTATTTATTTTGTGGTTTGATTAATCTAATTCTGAGAGAGCAAGGTTGAGATCCCCCACTAGTATAGTTGTACTGTCTATTTCTCCTTGCATCTCTGTTAGTTTCTCCTCTAGGAATTTGGATGCTATACCACTTGGTGCATATGTGTTTAGTATTGATACCTCTTCATTGTCTATGGTACCCTTTAGTAAAATATAGTTTCCTTCCTCATCTCTTTTAATTAGATCTATTTTTGCTTTTACTTGATCTGAGATAAGGATTGCTACCCCTGCTTTGTTTTTTGTTCACTTGAAGCATAAAAGATTCTGCTCCAGCCCATTACCTTCACTCTGTATGTATCTCTATGTTTTAGATGTGTTTCTTGTAAAAAAAAACATATTGTAGGATTATGGATTTTAATCCAGTCCACTATATCTTTATTACATTAGCTCAACCTATCCAGGAGCACTTGATGTTTTTTCCAATTGTTTAGATCTGACTTTATTTGTGTGGAGAGTGTTTTGTAGTATTGCTCATATAGATCCTGACTTTCCCTTGGCAGATATATTCCCAAATATTTTATGCTATCGATAGTTATCTTGAATGGAATTTCTCTTTGTATCTCTTGCTGTTGCATTTTGTTGGTGATGTATAAAAATGCTGATGATTTCTGTGGATTTATTCTGTATCCTGCAACTTTGCTAAAGTTTTGGATTAAGTCTAATAGTTTTTTAGTTGATTCTCTAGGGTTCTCTAAGTAGACCATCCTATCATCTGCAAAGAGTGATGATTTGGTTTCCTCATGACCTACTCTAATTCCTTTAATCTCTTTTTCTTGTCTTATTGCCAATGCTAGCATTTCTAATACAATATTGAATAGTAATGGTGATATTGGGCAACTTTGTTTCAACCCTGATCTAATTGGGAATGGTTCCAATTTATCACCATTACATATGATGCTAGCTGATGGTTTCAAGTAGATGCTACTGAGTATTTTAAGGAAATGTCCATTAATTCCTATACTCTCTAGTGTTTTTAAAAAGAATTGATGTGGGATTTTATGAAATGCTTTTTTTGAATCTATTGAGATTGTCATATTTTTTTGTTAATTTGGTTATTAATGTAGTCAATTATGTTAATAGTTTTCCTAATATTGAACCATCCCTGCATTCCTGATATAAATCCTACTTGGTCATGATGTATTATTCTGGGAATGATTTTCTGTAATCTCTTTGCTAATATTTTATTTAAGATTTTTGCATCAATATTAATTAATTTTACCCATTCATTCTTTAGAATAACATTATTTAGTTTCCAATTGGTTTATGGTCTATTTTGTCCTGGCCTTATATTGCATGTAATTTTTATTCCGACATGACCTGAAAAAAATACATTTATTATTTCTGCCTTCCTGCATTTGATTTGAGGTTTTTCTGTCCTAACACATTGTCAATTTTTGTATAAGTTCCATGGACTGCTGATTAAAAAGTAAACTCATTTCTGTCTCCATTGAATTTCCTCCAAAGATCTATCATACCTAACTTTTCTAACATTTTGTTTACCTCCTTAACTTCTTTCTTATTTAATTTGTGGTTTGATTTATCAAGTTCTGAGAGAGGGAGGTTGAGATCCCCCACTATTATAGTTTGGCTGTCTATTTCTTCTTGCATCTCTCTGAACTTTTCCTCTAGGAATTTCCATGCTATACTACTTGGTGCATATATGTTTAGTATTGATATTGCTTCATTATCTATTGTACCCTTTAGCAAGATATAATTTCCTTGTTTGTCTCTTTTAATTAAGTCTATCTTTGCTTTTACTTGGTCTGAGATCAGGATTGCTACCCCTGCTTTTTTTTTGTTCACCTGAAGCATAATAGATTCGGCTCCAGCCTTTTACCTTCACTCTATATGTATCTGTATGTTTTAGATGTGTTTCTTGTATACAACATATTGTTGGATTCTGGTTTTTAATCCAGTCTGCTATCCACTTCCGCTTTAAGGGAGAGTTCATTCCATTCACATTCACAGTTAAAATAACTAAATCTGTATTGTCTGCCATCTTATTTACCCTAGCTTATGCTTTTCTCTTTCTTATCCCCTTTCCCTCCTCCCTACTATTTTTCTTTTGATAACCACTTCCCTCAAACAATCCTACCCCTTTAGAGCCCCACTCACCCCTTTTCCCCCCTTTCCTTCCTGTTTCCTTATAAGTAGGTCTATTATTCCCTCACAGCCAAATCTGATGAGATAGAGATTAACCGAATTCTCATTCCCCTCCCTTTTCTCCCCTCAATCATTATAGGTTTTCTTTGCCTCTACATGTGATGTAATTTCCCTTATTTTATCTCCTTTTCTTCTTCTTCCAATGTTATCCCTTTTCTTACTCTAATTTCTTTTTTCAGTTTATCATATAATAATAATCATAAAATCACAATAATCATACCATAATAATCATAAAATAACAGTAATCATATCATAATAATCATAATGTAATAATAGATTCATAAAATCAACCCTCATTCTATAAGTACCTATAACATAAATATAGTTCTCAAGGGTAAATTTTTTTTTCTTGTTACCTTTTTATGTTTCTCTTGTGTTCTGTGTTTGTAGATCAATTTTTTTGTTCAATTCTGGTCTTTTCAGTAGAAATAGGTGAAATTCTCCTATATCATTGAATGACCATCTTCTTCCCTGGAAGATAATGCTCATTCTAGTTGGGTAACTTATTCTTGGCTGTAATCCAAGTTCCTTTGCCCTTCAGAATATCTGATTGCAGGCCCTTCAATCCTTCAAAGTGGAAGCTGTTAGGTCCTGTGTAATCCTAATTGTGGCTCCCTGATATTTAAATTGTTTCTTTCTGGCTTTTCGTAATATCTTTTCCTTGGTATGATAGTTCTGGAATTTAGCCACTATATTTCTGGGGTCTTAATTTTTGGGTTTCTTTCTGGAGGTGATTGGGGGATTGTTTCAAGGAGTATTTTGTCTTCTGGGTCTAAAATATCAGGGCAGTTTTATTTTATGATTTCCTGGAAGATAGTGTCTAGGTTCTTTTTTTCATCATGGCTTTCAGGAAGCTCTATAATCCTTAGATTGTCTCTCCTCGATCTATTTTCAGGTCACTTGTTTTTCTTAGGAAATATTTCATGTTTTTCTCTATATTTTCATTTTTAATTTTTGTTTGACTGATTCTTGAAGTCTTGATGAGTCATTCATTTCCAATTGTTCGATTCTAATTTTTAATGTCTTTTTTTCTTCAGTTACTGTTTTTAGTTCCTTTTGCAATTGACCAATTACATTTTTTTTGTTCATTGCATTCTTTTTCCATTTTTTCTATTTTTCCTATTTTATTTTGCAGTGATCTCATTTCATTTCCCCATGTTTTTTTCTAACTCTCTTTTAAGATTCTTTATGCAATCTTCAAAGAAAGCCTTGTGACATGGAGACCAGTTTATGTCTCTCTTTGGGCCTTTTTCTGGAGTTGCTTTTCCTTTAGGGGCCTCAGGATTTGAGGTCTGTTCTTCCCTCTCTCCATAAAAGCTGTCTATGGTGAGAGCTCTTTTTGGTTTTTTATTCATTTTTTTAAAGGTATGAGGTCTGTTTAAGTCAAAGGTGCTTTAATTTGCCCTGGGGCAGTTCTGCTGATTGAATTATTTCAGGTCCTGGGCAGTTCTACTGATTGAATTATTTCAGGTGCTGATCAGTCCTACTGATTGATTGATCACCCTAGGGTGCTGTGTAATGGCAGCTAGTTCCGATGGTCATCAGGGGTTGAGTGGTTCACAATCTACCCCCCCCCACAAAAGGCAGACCCTCCAAACCACCTGCCCACAATCAGGACAGATTGGTCCAAGAGATCGGCAGCAGACTCCCAGGTGTATAAAAAGCCCAACGCTCCCACTCCTTTTTCGACTCCTGTGACAACTCCTGTTCCAACAACCTGCTTCAGCTTCCTGCCCTGGTCTCCCTGTGCTGCAGTCTGGGTTCAGCAGACCACCCCCCTGCCCAATTAAAACAGACCTCTTTTGGAGTTCTTCCAGAGGATCTTCTTCTAGAATCGTGTTGTCTTCTAGATATTGTGGATATTTTTGCTTCAAAATCAGTCTAGAGGCTTCATATGCTGTTGGTTTGATGGAAGGTTAGAGGAGGTTACAGAGACTCCTGTCTGATCTCCGCCATCTTGGCTCCCCCCCCCAACATCTCTCTGATCATGATGATTTTCATTGACTACATGATTCATTTCAGCAATAACTTGCAGTGATTTCAACAAACTTACTACCATCGGGCACTCATGAAATGGAAGCTGGTAAGCTTTCTTAAATTTACATAAGTTTTTTTTGGGTTGCCTGGGAAAGAAATTTTTTTTTGCTTTCTTATTCAATAATTATTAAAAATTACAGGGAGGACGGGCATACCCCTGCATTAGGTAGACTAAATTTATACCATACACACCCCTTGTCACTGTCAGGAGATGTCTGACAGAGTGAGGAAATGTCTGTTCTCAATTAGCTTTCAAGTGTCAAAAATCATAGACAACTAGAACAGTAGACTTGATCTCAGAGTCAGTGACTAACTTGGAAGATGTCTAGCACAAACTGTATGAGCTTAGGCATATACCCTTCCAATAATGATATTCAGAGTTCTGAAGATCCTCCCAGCTCTGTCCGTCTCTATTATGAAGACGCTTCTAGTGTGGCCAGTCTTTCTATAATCAGAGCTGCCCCTGGAACAATCACATTCTGGGCTCCAAAATCCTTTTCAGTTCTGGCTTTGTGTTGCCAACATGACCCTCCCAAGCTCTGACATTTCATGTTCTCTTAACTCTGGGAGCTCTCAGATCTCACATTGTAAGGATTTGCCCAGGTCTGATATTCTATGATCCCTGAAGAAGTGTACCCCCTTACATCCATGAGCTCATTTGGAAAGTGACTGTAGGGCTGATATAAAGTCCTTTTTCAGTGTGCATGGTTCTCTTTTCTGTCGTTTTAAGTTGAATGAAACATGAGAGGTGAGAAAAATTTCAAATGTTTAATCAGAAGTTGGGCTCTCTACCTAAATACACATTTTCATCTATCTCCATTGTACCCGCCAACCCTTCGTGATTAAGGCAAAATTTAAAAGCTATGGATGGTTTTGTTACTTTCTTTTGAGAGCTTCCTATTCATGTCTTATGCTCTATTGGGGAATAACTCCTTATCATGTATGTTGTAATCTGTTCATTGTATATCTTGCATATGTGAGAAAGGATGGGAGAATGTGGTCCATTTCCAAAGGTGTGACTTTGCTAGAAATATAAGGAATTTGAGGGGGAGTTCAGTCAGTGGCCTATACTACCTTGGTCAGCAGTACAGTTTGTGGTCACAAAATAATTTATTCTAACACAAACCCTTTCAGATTGAAGGAGAGGATTAACACATCTTGTTTACAGATCTCCAACCAATCACTTAGTGAGTCAGGAAGCTAGTTAATACATAAAGTTTCTGATAAGGTGGCCCAGGACTGAAAATGGCTAACACCATTGGAAGTTAATGATGAGAAAGGAGTTTTTTGCAAAACTATATCCTTGTTGAATGGCATATCTACAAATGCATGTGTACAAATGCATCATATCTGGCAAGAAATAGTTTGTCATGAAGGTTAAAAATTGCAAGAAAGGTGTAGAGAAGAACTATTTAAAATATATGAGGAAGACTGGCTCTGGAACAAATGCAACAGCATATTAAGGGAACTCAAACAAACAGATATGATACTGAAATTTTTTTCATCATATGAAGAACTAAAAAAAAGTAAAAATAGATTTTGTTTTCAAGTCGTTCAGTTTTGTTTACTTTATTATGAGTCATAAATAAATCCGAACTTCTTAGGAGTCTTTTCCAGGGCTTAGACGAGAGGGAGGAGTTACTTTGATTGTCAAGTTCTTTGGGGGATGGATCCTTGACTTTTTAAATTTGTCACTGGCTGGCATCCTCTCCCACTTTGAGGAAATCTTGTTAATGTCTTTTGACACCTCCCCAGCCTTGGAGGCCTTTCTCTTTTTAACAAAAGTTTTCACTTGTGTTTCAGCACTGAGGATCTTCCCTGTGCAATTCTTTCTCGGGCTTGCTTTGTCAAGCTTGGGGCACTTCTGAGATGAGGCTTGGATTGGAACTAGTTGGGGAATCTCATCATCAGAGTCTGGCTCTGCGGTGCCCTGCTTTTCTGTTTCTATTTCATGACCTTCCAAACCACTTTTGAGATTCACTACAGCCTGGCCAAGTTTGGTGACAACTGTTTTGTCATGCTTTTGATTCTTACTTTTTGAGAACCCAGGTGGGAAACAAATGAAGAAAATATTGGAAGGGAAAGACAATTTTCTGTATTTAGGGTAAAATGTTTACACTCTCCCACTTCTCTGGCATCTTTTCTCAAAGAGCATCCACCACAGCAACAATATTTTCCACTAGGATATCTACAGGATTTCCTGTGTGACACACACGTTGTATTGCAACAGCTGTGATTACTGATAGTTCATGTACATCTTTAGATAACTATATTGATGACTTCTGAAAAATTCTGGGTAGAGAGCTCCATTGATAAAGACATTCTCTTTCTACAATAGAATTACTTTTTTATGTGAAGATAAATGTCATTTAATTCTTTCATTAGTAAGGGAAACATCAAAATCACTCAAAAGAGATGACTTACTTTCCTAAGGTTTATAATCATGTTCTAGTCTTGCATAAGAGATGACCTCAATAGTTTTTTAAAAACCTTTCCTTTTCAAAAGCTGCTTGTAGAAATTTTCTTTCTTTTCTTAACTTAAATTTGATTCATCCTTGGTTAAAAAAACAAACTTCAATTGTATGAGATCTAATACCAAGTGGCCAAGGTAGATTTATTTATTTTCCATTTGGGGGAATATTCCATAGTGCCACCATTAAAAATACATTATCATTCTTGTTCAGAAGTGGTGTACGCTAATACATTTTTTTTCAATATTTCAATAAAGTTTGTGTTGCCTTTATACCTTAGGGTAACATAGATATGAAGGGCAAAAGTCAGTAATTTTACTTAGATCTTAACTCAAAGGCAAGTGCTCTAATCACCCATCTGCCCCCTAAGATCCCCAGCTCCTTCGACACAAGCTGAACATCATTCTCATCAGCCCGAGCAGCATATGCTAGGAATTAGCAGCAGGGAAGGGAAACACAAGGAAAGACAAGGGGCCACGGTGCACAGGTGCAGATCTGATTACACAGTACAATAAATGTGGAAATCATACCAAGATAAGATCTAAATGGGTTCATGATCTGGATACAAAGAGTGATATTATAACCAAATTAGAGGAACATAGGTTAGTTTACCTCTCGGACCTGTGGAAATGGAATAAATTTATTTCCAAAGAAGAACTGGAATTCTTAATTGAAAACCAGATAGATAACTTTGACTATATTAAGTTAAAAAGTTTTTGTACAAACAAAACCAATGCAGACAAGATTAGGAGGGAAGCAATAAATTGGGAAATCATCTTTACATTACTTTGTAATAAAGGTCTCATCTCTAAAATATATAGAGAATTGTCTCATATTTATAGGAATTTAAGCCATTGTCCAATCAATAAATGTTCAAATGATATGAACCGACAATTTTCAGAGGATGAAATTAAAACTCTTTATAGTCATATGAAAAGGTGCTCCAAGTCACTATTGATAAGAGAAATGCAAATTAAGAAAACTCTGAGGTAACACTACACACCTGTCAGATTGGCTAAAATGGCAGGAAAAGCTAATGACGAATGTTGGAGGGGATGTGGGAAGGGTGGGACACTGATGCATTGTCGGTGGAGCTGTGAACGGATCCAGCCATTCTGGAGAGCAATTTGGAGCTATGCTCAAAAAGTTATCAAACTGTGCATACCATTTGACCCAGAAACATTTCTATTGGGCTTATATCCCAAAGACATCTTAAAGGAAGGAAAGGGACCCACATGTGCAAGAATGTTTGTGGCAGCCTTTTTTGTAATGGCTAGAAACTGGAAACTGAACAGATGCCCTTCTATTGGAGAAGGACTAAATAAATTATGGTATATGAATATTATGGAATATTATTGTTCTGTAAGAAACGACCAGCAGGTCGATTTCAGAGAGGCCTGGAGAGACTTGCATGAACTGATGCTGAGTGAAATGAGCAGAACCAGGAGATCATTATACAGGGCAACAACAATACTACATGACAATCAGTTCTGATGGACATGGCTCTCTTAAACAAGGAAATGTTTCAATCGACTTCCAATTGTTCACTGAAGAAAGCCATATACACCCAGAGAGAGGGATGTGAAATGTGGACCACAACATAACATTCTCATACTCTCGACTAATTTTTACTTACATTGTGTTTCCTTTATCTGATATTACTTTCTGGTAGATATGATTTTTCTTGCACAGCAATAAGTGTGGAAATATATATATTCAAACTGTCAAGTATTTTAAGATAATTAACATGTAGTGGATATCCTGTCATCTAGGGGAGGGGTGGGGAGATGGGGGGAAAAGTGTGTAACAAAGCTATGTAAGGGTTAATGTTGAAGAATTACCCATAAATATGTTTAGCAAATAAAATAAAATTAAAAAAAAATAAATGTGGAAATATATTTAGAAGCACTGGATATTTAACTTGTATAGGTTATTTGCTGTCCAGGGGATGAAGGAGGGAAGTGGGAAGGTGGGAGAAAAATTTGGAACACAAGGTTTTGTAAATGTGAATGTTGAAATCTCTTTGTATGTATTTTAAAAAGGGAAAAGCTAATATTTTTTAAAGGAAGAAAACAAGCACAGTTATTGTTGCATTGAGGAAAAGGTGATGCATCTTACAGGCCTCTTCTCTAAGGGAGACGGGCAACCGAACGGAGTGGGGCAAGGTTTTATTATACAGAGAACGAAAATAAGTAAAAACATTAAAATTTTTGGACAGAGCAGGAGAATCAGATGATCTAAGAAGATTCTGCATAAATTTGGACAATCTCAAGCAAGGTAAGCAGGGGATATTTCGCTGTGATTGGATTATTGTATGAATGGAAAACATAAACGGCTCTTGTATTCTGGGGATTGGGCAGCAGCTATATAGGCAAGGAAAAGCTTTAGAGTCCTTTGGGTCCATTGAAGTTCCTGAGAAAAAGTGACAGGATTATTGGCTGGAGCACATGCTGTGACACCATTATTCCCCTTTCAAAGAACTGGGATCCAAATTCATTTGGGGCTATGGAGGATGGTCTCATCAGCTAAAATGGCTTCAGGCTGATAAGGGTGGAGATAAATGAGAACTGCACCCAAGAAGCATCCAAAGGTGAGATGTCCTTTCCAGAAGCTGAGGTATGCATTGGTATCCCTTCTGCCAGGGCATGTGAAATCTCCCTGAGGAAAATGTGGAAGACTCAGATGTTATTGAAATGAAAATCCCGCATATCAAAAGAAAAGTAACATTTAGGAATGCATCAGTAGAGTCCCAGGAGCTTGTCCCCAACCCTCTGAAAGTCGCTTGTAGTGAAGTTCAAGCATGAAATTGGCCTTCTTGAGAAATCTGTCACCTGCACTCCAACCTGATGGGAGCTGTTGATGTAAATATGACAGCAAGCACTGGACACAGCATAGACATCCCCTATAATGACAAGGAGGTAGTCAAAAGCAATAAAGTTGTTTAGTCATGGGACATTTAGAAAACTTTGAGGGACTGGGAGTTGTCCTGGATGAGTTCTTCCAGTGCCTTGATAAGATTAGAAATGACATCATTCATTTCCAAATAATCAAAGTATGGGACAAAAGATGGGTGTCACTTCTCTAAAAGCAGTCAAAAATAGCCATAGTAGTGCATCTGGGAGACAGACGCAAGGTAGAAGTAGATTGATTGGGAAAGCCTGGCAGGTGGGCATGAAAGGATCCAACCAATACAGGGAGCAATGAGAAGATCAATTTAAGCAGTACATCCAGCATGGGTAAAATTAACAAGGAAGAAGTTGGGGTGACAGTCGAATCACTCCTTTTTGATCAAAACCATTCCATTTGTAATAACAATGTGCTCAGTTTCCTCAGTACCATTAGACATAGTGAGATTTACAGAATTCTTGTACAGGTGGTCCTGATGGAGGGGCTCCAGAGGAGAGTCACTAAAACTGGGAATGAAGTGGTCTGTGCAAGTGAGGGGTGACCTGTGGGAAACATCTTCTAAGAAAATGGAGTGCACTAAAAGTCTCTTCTTTGAACCCCACTGAAAATGGTTCTGATTTTCCTTTAATAATCCATAGAATAACAGGTAAGGCCGACAAATATTTGTATCAATACTCAATTATTCTCACATCATTGTGATACATTTCAGGACCTTATTTCAGACAAATATATGTGTATATATTAATATATATATATTTATATATATATATGCACAAAGATACACACACACACATAGTAATAGGCAGAGGACTAGGTCAAATATTAATTTATCTGATTGTTTGTTTGAAAAAAAACAGAATTAAGTGAAAGGATTTTCCAGAAATTTGATAGGGCACAACAACTATCACACTAAAAATCAAAATATATGAAAAATTCATACATAAATGAGATATAAAAGGGCAATGAAGAACAAATTAGAGGAGGAAAGAGCAAATTACTTTTCATATCTATGTGTAAGGGAAGAAGTTATGACAGGACAAGAAACAGATAATTATGGAAATTAAAATGCATTAACTGTGCTTTTATAAAGTTTAAATTATTTTGCAGAAATTTATCAAAAATAGTTAAAAAATATGATGGAAACAACTGAGAAAAAACATCTTTGTAGTAAAGTTCTTTAAAAACTGCAACATATGCCATATATAGAAGTAACTGATTACAGTTTCCAAGATTAAGAGCCGTTTTCTTATAGGTCAAAGGATATTAATAACAATTTTTCAAAGAAAGAAATCCAAGCTATCAATATAACAAAATGAATCCAATCTCTCATAATGAAAGAAGTGCAAATTAAAATAATGTTCTTTGTCAGGCTCTAAATCATAGAAATAAAAAGGTTGAGAGACAATTCTCCATTTCTGTTCTGCAGCAAGACACAAGGAAAGTCCCTTTCACCAGGTGCTGTCTGAAACCAGAACAAAATAAAACCATATCATTAAAGAACATCATAGGAAAGGGTCAACAGAGACAATATGGAGAGGAGTAAGGGAAGAGTTCCTAACTTAACATCATAGAAAAATATTAAAAACTATTTTAAAGGTAATGAGAAAAATAATTTTAAAGGGAAAAAATAAAAGTGAATTATTTTGTAAAGGGAGAGATCTTGAGAAATAAAATAATCACTACTTATTTTGCCATATAACTTTATATTTTTGGAAGTGAAATTTTATTAGAGTAAGATATGCCTTTATTTCCATATAATTTACATTCCCTTTGATCTTCAAGGCAAGGTGAACATAAATAGTGGATAGTAAATATTACCAAAAAATATTTTCTGAGCTACCACCTCTCTAGGAAGCTCCAAGTCCACATCAAGGACGGGAGAAAAGGAGGCAGAAAGAAACGGGGAAACGTCCAAATGAGGAGGGGATGGAAGTATTTTCTCCAAAGGCTTCTCCCTGCTGGTCCCCAATGCAACCCCGGGTCCCTCTCAAATACCCCTGCACCCACCTACCAGGCTTCCAGATAGAGTCCTGGGCATGCAGCGGAAGCCCCAGAGGAGCAGATACAGTTAGATTTACACAAGTACAGAAACCCCCACTCGCACCTGTGCAGACTCTCCCACACACATGATCCTGCCTTCCTACACAACACACACAACAACAAAGGTGCTGATACTCCCAGGACTTTCCACCCATCTGTCCACAAATATTCCTGGACGTTAGAGAAGCCAATTGGAGAGAGAGGAGGTTCAGGAAAACAGCAGTGTGGGGAGGGAAGAGAAGAGACAGAGAAGAAAGGGAAGGGTGGAGGCAGGAGGAGGGGAGGGGGCCCTTTCCTTTCACAGCTGCTTAGGCATTAGCAGGACCCTGGGGATTGGTCAGTCTGAAAGGGGTCCGAGGGGCACCCAGACCTTCCACTGCTCTCCTCCCCACACATCCTCACCCTGAGAAGGAGATTTACATTTAATACTAGGTGGAAGGGAGCAGTCACTGTGACATCAGGCAGGGCTAGTCTCCAAGAGCAGACGGGAAAGGGAGGAGGGAGGGGTGGGGGTTTTGTGACTTCCTTCTCAGAGCAGGGAGCCCCTCCCAAATCATTTTTCAGGCCCTCATCTCCCAGGCTGCTGGGGAGGGGTCTGTAGTTCTTCTTCCACCTGGACATGGGCGCTGATCCCAGTGCTGAATTCCAG
Organism: Myrmecobius fasciatus; assembly: GCA_023553655.1. Classification (NCBI taxonomy): domain Eukaryota; kingdom Metazoa; phylum Chordata; class Mammalia; order Dasyuromorphia; family Myrmecobiidae; genus Myrmecobius; species Myrmecobius fasciatus. The sequence goes on along the minus strand of JAJPUD010018296.1, from coordinate 15,460 downwards.
GGCCCGGGCTGCCAGGGCTGAGGGGTGAGGGCTAGCAGCTGACTCTGAGAGTTACAGACTGAGGGGGTATTTGAGACACTGTCCTTAATGCAATAAAAAACAAATGCTGGATGGAGTTCCAACCAAGGTGGGCTTCCCAGTCATAAAGCTCTCTGAGCAATCTGTGGAGACGCCTGGAATTCCTATTTCTCCTAAGCAGACTTTTTCTATCAGAGAGAAGGGATTCTTAGCAAAATACAAGAACTTGGGGAAGGTCTTTAACCAGTAATTGGATTTTTGCCCCATCAGGGTTTTCCTGGGGATATCAACTCCATCGAGGAGGGCTTCATTTTTGGTTTCTTCAAAATGCATCAATAAACATTTTTCAGTAAGTGGCTAAGTTACTTAAGGCTACCCAAAGGCCTAAGTACACACAGAGTAAACATGGGACTGTATAAAGAATTATCTCCATTGTTTTCTGCACCCTTGTAGCAGGACTAGAACTCCTTGTCAGGGGCAGAGATTGCCAACAATGGCACAGGACAATAAACCTTCTGGAGTTTATGCTTGCAAATACCTTGGAGTTTATCTTTTTGCAGACATGGGGCAAATATTCCAGAGTTGCCACAGATGGCAGCCTTGAAGAAATGGAAACATATCTGGAAAAGGGAATCTGGGCTGCTCAGCATTAGGGTAGGTACGTGTCTAGGGGAAACCATGGAAAGCAATATCATGGGCCTCAGTGTGGAAGCCCTAAGACTGACTGGGTATAGCAAAATCACACACATAGACCTCCAATCCCACTGGTCCTGCCATGCTTTTGATCACACAATTTCAAGTGCTTTCACCCTAGTTCAAAAGGAGAACAGGAAAATGAGCTTTTCAAGGGGTATCTCTTTTGATTTCATTCAGCGGCTGAACACATTGTCACCCTCCTAGTTAGAATCACTAGAAAATTGCAAATTTTGCCCCGTTTTTTCATTGTTCATATTCAACTTCCTGTGTACACTATAAAAATTCCTACAATGACATAAGAATGACCTACCCCAATGTGAAATGGGGCAGGATGTGAATATGCTGAAATGGGGTACCCTGATCTTTAAAGTGGGGGTGATGGCACTATGTGATGTAGTAGAAGGGACCCTGAATAAAGTTCAGGAAGATTAGTCCATCTGTCATTCCTTTCATTTCAGGAGATCTACCTGAGATACCTGTATGTGGAGAGAGGTGCTGATTGCATTTCTCAGAAGGACATGGAGGCTCTGTAGGAAGGAGATATTTTCAGGAAGCTGGACAAGAACATTTGGGAGAATGAGAACCCCACAGCAGATCAGACTTTGTAAAGGACAGCTCCATGAATCTGACCTCTTAAGATCCAGCAGAAAATTGCCTGGAGGGAAACACTTGGTGGGTCATTGAAGGAAGAGGACGATTTCCTCTACATCTTCATCCCTGTGCAGAAATTGCCAGGGGAAGCAACTGCTTCAAGGGAGGAGCAGTGGAGCTTCACTGAGGAAATTCCTCTGGGCTGGAATATCAATGACTAGCTTGATGGAATGGCCAAGGTGTTGTGCACAGAATAATATAGGATGGTCAAGGATTGTCATAAGATGCAGGTTTGTGTTTGGAAGAGAACAGAACAAGAGAAGTAGGTGAGTAGGGTAGAGTAGGGACTGTGGAAATATAGAGCAATATTGGGACTGTGATTTAGAAGAGAGGGTGGCTTGAAAGTGACAGTGGAGAGAAAATTAAGTGTACCATCAGCCCCAAGGTACAACAAAGCCTTCAAATATCGTACAATAATTTCTCCTTCCAGTTATATTTTCTGCATTAAGTCTAAGCATAAGGTCAGTGAGACAGCTACGTCTGTGACATTATTTCATGAATACTGAAAAGTCCTCCTTTCCCTAAATATCCAAGAACTAAGCACCTAAAATTTCTTAAACACCCACTAAGTACCATACAATGTGCTTGGCACTAGGAATACCAAACAACCAACCAAGCCTTTTATTTCAGGGGTATGTTTTATATCATGGAAGACAAAATACACAAATATGTGTGTACATATACATTTCCAAGAAATTTACAAGTAAATATGTGTATATACATATTTGTACATATTATATGTAATGTGTGTTTCCCAGAGAGGGTGGATCTCTTTTTCTGGGTCTTAGTATGTGTATAAAAATATTAATTTCATATACATATATATACATACACCTATAAATTAAGTAGAAAATAAAACAAAGTAATTTTGGGGGAAGTGCACCATCAGCTGGAGAGGCAAAGAAAGTCCTTGCCTAGTGCATGGATGGTGTATTACATCCCTCTTTTCAGAAGCCAGACCTTTTGAAGGCACAAGTGCCCCAGTGTCCTTTTTTGTTGGTTATCCTACTTCTCATACTGAGCTTGCAGTCCATAAATATCCTGAGTGTTTTTGGCTAACATTCTATCACATAATTATGCTTCCCTCCAGCTTATACTTGTAAAGTTCAATGTTAAAACCGAAGTGGCACACTATACATATACAGACATGTTTTTATGTATGTATCTGTTCACAGATATACATATATATGCTTATACACACACATATATACATCACATATATACATGTGTGTATATATGTTTATATATAAAAATTTCATGTTAGATTTTGCACAATTCTTAATTTTTCTTATTTTTTTCCTTTTTATTTTTTTCTTATTGAAATTTTTTTGGACCTTGATTGCATTCATTCAATTTTGGGTCCTTAGCAAATGTAATAAGAATATTATGTATGACCTTCTTCAATTTATTAATAAAACTGTTAAACAACAAAGAGCCACTGACAAATCTTTGGGCACTCTTCTGGATACCTGCTTCCCAGTTGACATGGATCCTTTATATTCGAATCATTCAGCCAGTTTCATGACTAATTTCAATATCATGTGGGCCACATCACCACAACACTTCTACAAAAAGACCACTGAATAATTTCCCAAATATTTCCCCTGAAATCTATATAAAATAAAGCTTGAACGTCCTCCTGGTTCATCACTTTAGCAACCCTAACAAAAAATGAAACTAAGTTAATCTGGTTTGGCCTATTTTAAATGAAATCCTACTGATTTTTCTCTTTATCATCCCCTTTTCTACATGCTCACTAGCCATTACTTCAATTAAAAAAAAACATTTTTGGGGGTATTTCAGGAGATGGTTGAAGAGGGGACAGAACAGAATATAATGGGGGGAAAGAAGGTGGGGCAGTAGGAGGATTGTAAAGATGGGGTGGGGCTTACTTCGAATACCCCTAGGCAAATTAGTGCAGAAACTTCTGTCAGGCAGTGGGAGGAGTCTTTGTAATAGAGGATGCCTAGGGGAAGAGCCTGGGGATAGGTATATTTCCAGCTGCAAAGAAAATTCTTCCAGACTTAGGGGAAAAGGAATTCCCTCCTCTTCCTCCTCTTCCTGTTTTTCAATCTCTCAGAGAGAAGATAGATAGCAGAGTTGGACTCCACCTAGAGAAAAAGGAGGAGAGAGGAGAGAGGGGAGGGTTCTCTATTCTGGCAAGCACAGAGCACTGAAAAGCCCCTACCCCAATGCAGGAAATCCAGGACCCTGTGTGGAATGGCAGGGTCTCCACAGGGGCCTGATGCCTATGTGTGCACAACACCCTGAAGAAACCTCTCAAGAACTAAGCATTTGGGGATACATTTGGTCAATGATTATCTGCTCAATTCCTGTCCTAGGAGTTCTTAGCATAGCTGTATGTATATACCCATCCACCACAATGAGGCTGAGCATGAAGCCCTTCACCCCCAAAAAAGCCACTTTTTACTTTCTGCCCAAACATGAAATGTTTGTTTACTAGCAAAGCATTAAACAAACTTAGAGACTGGGAAACTTGGGAAATTGATCCCTTTCCCCAAAAAACTCCAAAAGAAATCTCCAGTTACTCCCTCTTATTTGAAACAATTCCAGACGCAATCACCCCGACTCTTCTCTCCCCTATACGGAGCTTACATAAATAATGATATGATGAAAAGAACAGGAAACATCAGTGATAGATGGACAATAAGTAAGTCATGGGAAAAAGTAAGAGAAGTAGGCCACTGCATGTTTTACTGACCCCTGCACAAAAAAAAAAAAAAAAAAAAAAAAATTATTGTACGAGTGATTGATAAATGGAATGAGGGAAATAAAGTCCACGAGAAAATTAAATGTCCCTATTGTAAAATACCTTATGATGATGTTAAAAATTAAAAAGCATTGTCTAAGTCTTGGCATAAATAAATGTGATATTTTTAGATAAGCTCATGTCCTACCAGATATGACGTGATGACCACAAGGTACATTTGCCTTTAGTTAAAGTTTCACTGTTATTATATTGTGTGATTAATTTATTCTGTACATTCTCTTTTTCTAAGAAGCATTGCACCTGGGGTCCTGGGAACTTCTGGGCCCCAAGAAAATTTTGTAATCCTAGCCAAATAATTGTCCTATGTCTAATGAACCCCAACTTTGTAAGATTATAAAAATTACAACCTTTCTTGAATAAATCAAACAAGCTTTTGCCAATAAATCGAACTTGATGACCACGCGATAGAGTGTGCTGTCTCTTGATCCACTTGCCGACTCCAATCATCCTTCAACAGTCCTGCTTGCCCACTGAGGCTGGCCCTCCCCACCCAAATCATTTCTCTCAATTTTCATCCCCCAGCCAGGTGAGGGGAGGGTGCCAGAGGGCATCTTCCACTTGCAGGAGGGCTCTCAGCTGAGTAAAGGCTCAGGATCCTAATGGCAGCTTCTGGGGGGAGTGGCTGAGCTCAGCCTGTGGTTGTCCAAGAACACTCCTGTGGAAACTGGAAGAGCTGGTAGGCAGAGGGACTGGACTAGGCTCCAAGGAAGGGAAGAGCTCAGTAGCTGCAGCAGACACAGAGCCACAGTCCTGAATGAGGCTTGGACCCTTGGAAAGCCCAGAGCAGAGAAGGAAGGGGGTGGGCTGGGGGAGAGATGGTTCTCAGCCTCCTTTCTCCAGACATAAAGAGACAAAAGCAGGTCAGGGGCTGGAAGGGATACGGGGACACCCTGGCATGTATGCATGTCTATCCCTGGACAAATCTGAGCTGCAGAAAGCTGCAGGGAACTTCTGCTGGGCAATTCCTCCATCCAATGAAGAAAAAGTGAGGCAGAAACTTGGGGATCATCTCAGCATTCAGGATACTACCTTACCCCCAAAGAGCATCACTGAGGGGCGCTAGTGAACCTCGGGGGGGGGGGGCAGCCATATAGGCAAAATCCCCTGGGGGTGACAAGAAGGCAAACTGATCAGATACCTGCAGGGACAAAATGGATAGATACCTCAGGGCTATGGGGGACTCCCAAAGAAGGAAAACCCCTCCATTGACACCTTCTATGCCTGCAAGTTGTACTCTCAGATGAATGTTTAAAGCAAAAAGACCTTAAGGGATTCATCCCCCTCAAAAAATACAGATGGGAGATGAGGGAGGGTTGCAGGCCAACCCAAAGCTGTCTCCTTCCAAGAACCTGGGAGACTGATGACCATGCTTTTTTACTTGGATGGGAGGCAGCCATGACAGAGACTCAACAAACAGGTGAGTCCAGGGAAAGGGGCAAGCAACTCATACAAAAACCAGTTACGGAGATTCCAGATGTGCATTTGTATCAGCAGTAGAGCTGGGACTTCAATCTGGCTTCTCCAACTCCATGTCCCCCTGTTCTAGCCACTGGACCATAGCTTCCACCCCGAGGCAAGCCTCTCCTTCAAGTCTCTTTATGTCTCTATCTGCTGCCTCAATTCTTTTTTTTTTTCATTCAATCCATTATTTAACACACCAAATGAGTCCAGAGGATCATTTCCCACTCAAAGCACCCTCAGAGTTTACCTTGTCCAGTTCCCTTATGCTACAGAGGAAAATGAAGCCCAGGTAAGTAAAGGGGCTTGTTACACATATCATTTAGGCTTAGAGATCCTGGAGCAACCTGCAAGGTCAATGAGATGAAACTTCTCATTTTCGGGAGGAAAAAATTGAAGGCTCCAGTGGTGATGGGAAGTGTCTGAGGTCACACTTCCAGTGAGTGTCCGCAGCTAGTAAGGGAGGATGTGAAGTCAGATTTTCCTGGCTCAGAATTCAGTGGTGTATCCATGAGACTGGGCTGCCTCTTTAAGTCCCATCCCACAAATGCACCCTTATGTGCAGAATACAGGAAGGAGGAAGGGTAACTTTAGTTTTTAAATGGTACAAGCCATTTCCGTAAAGGATGCAGTTTCACCTCATGAACATTCAATAGCTGGTTACTGGTCGGATGTGAAGGCTTTGGTAGCATTCTTCTGCACATCCTGCTCCCCCTCAGATGGGAGAAGACCTTATCCCAGTCTTACTTTTTGCTGAATTGAGTTTTCAAGGACTTAAACAGCAGCTAAGCTTAGGTAAGATATCCGAGAGAAATAACATCACTTCAGCACCAAAGACCCTAGACAGCTCTGCAGGCAGGCTCACTGTAAGCCAACTACTCTAGTGACACTCACCTGTGCATCAGAGGGACCCCCTGGGGACATGGCAGCACAACCACAGGAAGCTGAGTGGCTCAGTGCATAGAGTGCTGGACCTGGAGGCAGGAGGGCTCATCTTCAGGAGTTCAAATCTGGCCTCAGACATTTACCATTTCCTTCTCCAACTTATTTTACAGATGACAAACTGAGGCAGAGAATGTTAAGGGATTTGCTGAGGATAAGTTGGAGAAGGAAATGGCAAACCATTCAAGTATGTTTGCCAGGAAAACCCCAAATGGGGTCACAAACACAGCACAACTGAAAAATCATCCAAGCATGGTCAGACAACCCAGACCCACCCACACTGGATACCTGTTACCATCACAGCAACAAGGTATTTTGCATTATCATAAAAAGGACAGATCCTCTTCAACAGGGACGTCATGTCCCTGAAAGCCACACTCTTCCTCTAGCTGCTGTGCTGTTCACAGAACAGTGAAAGGCTTGGCCCAGAATGCCACTTCACTTTCATTTCTGAATCTGATGTTTGACAGAAAATTGGCAAAGGGCTGGGGCCACATTTATTGTGGGATTTTGAATTTCAATTCCAAGTCGTATGGGACAGGACTAATGTCTACCAGTATTTCTCCACAGCATGGGATTGATCCAAGCCTCTTCCTTCCCTACTAATACAGCCAATAATTTGCCCCCAAAGGTGACAATGTTACTTCTACAGCCCTAAGGCAATTGTTTGTACTTCTCTAACTCACCCTCAGGCTAGCTGAAGAAGTAAAGCAACCTGGGCAGAGACAGGAGGCAACCCAGGTTTAAATTAATTTTGGGGTTCTTCTCATCAGTCTGGGTGGGTGTTTTTGCATCAAGTTTTACTCTATTTTTGCAAGATCCACCCATTGTTCTGATTCTTGACCTCTGTCTGGTCCATTTGACAAGGGCCCTCCCTCTATACACCTGAAGAAGCTGCTGGGGATTATTCTGGAGAAGGCTCAGGGCACACAACCCTTCTCTCCTCATGCCTGGACGAGTCCAATAGCTGCTGGGTGCCCTTCCAGTTCTAGGTCTCTGCCCACTGCAGAATGACCTCCACACTGCTGCCACAGTCATCTTCCCAACACCTTGTCACACCCTCACGCCAAGATGTCCTAGCATCTCCCTTTCACCTTAGGGATTGAATAAAACCCTCTTTTGGGCATTCAAAGGCATCACAAGCTGCCCCTGAGTCCCCAAAGGCTTCTAGCTACTGGTCTCCACTGCACTCCAGCCTACTCTACAGCATATCCCCCACCAACGCCCAGACAGAGCCCTGGGAAGGAGGGGGAAGCCCCGGAGAAGCAGGAACACAGAGATCCACACAGGTCAGTGCACCCCGACCCACACCCAGGCAGCCATTCTCACCCACAGATTATCCTGCACTCATACACTACACATTCAGAAAACAAAGGTGTCGATACATCCAGGACCTTCCACACATCCTCCTGTACAGAGACAGAAGCCAATTGGGGAGTGGGGAGGGTCATAAAAAGGCAGAGGTCTAGAGAGAAGAGAGGAGAAGAGAAGGAGAAAATGGAGGGGCTGAGGCAGGAGCAGGGTACGAGACACTTACTTCACTCACAGCCACTTAGGTATTAGCAGGACCCTCAGGATCTTTCAGTCTGTAAGATGGGAGAACTAGAGAGGAGTCTCAAGGGGGAAGGGAAGGGAACTGAATGAGGGGCACAACTTGTACCCCTCATTCAAGTTTTCTTGTCCCCGCACACCCTCACACTGAGATAAAGGAGACCTATATTTAATAGCAGGCAGGGGCTGGCAGTGACTGTGACATCACTGGAGGGCAGGGCTAATCTCCTTCCAGAGCAGAGGAAGAAGGGAAGGGAAGGGGAGGGGAGGGAAGGGCCTCAGTTGCACCCCCTGAATGTGAAGATCTCTCACACAAATTGATGAATCCAATCTCATCTTTTTAATACTGCAACACTCATGGAGCCAGTTTCCATCTTGGAAATTTTCCTTCTCTGCTAGATCTCAGTCCTTCATTCTCTTGTTTTCAAGTGCTGGTTGACCCTGCTCTGCTAGTTCTTGGCTCAGCTTTCTTTGACTCTGCTCATTGTTCTGTGCTTCCATATCCTGGGAATCTCTATCTTTTTCTGAGATGAGGACCTACTTTCAAACAAGTTCCTAATGAGAGATTAAATTCCCTTAAGGCAGGTCTTTTGATTGATTCCCGATGAAATATATAGACCTTGTTCTCACTTGATTCTGATTGGTTGATTTGGTTAATAACTGTGCCAGCCTTAGAAGGGAATTTTCTGACTTTGAAGGGGGTGGAATAATCCATGAAGCTCCACACTTTTACATAAAGATTCTCCCACCTCTAACAATTTATGATCTCAGGAAGGTTTTCCGATCAGACCAATAATACCAAGCAGAAGAATAAATGAAGCCTTTCATAAAATGAAAAATTGTTTCTATGTAAAAGCATCCACCAACGTTATCTACAGATAATGGGTTTAAGCTGTAGGCTTTCTCAATAAGACCAGGCAAAAAGCAAGGATACCCATTATCACAACTATTATTATACTGATATATTTAGTCTGGCAATATGAGTTGAAAAAAAAATTGAAGGAAGTAGAATAGAGAATGAGGAAACAAAATTTTCACTCTTAATAGAAGGTACATACACAGAATCCTAGAGAATAAATTAAAACTAGTTGAATAAATGAACAATTTAAGCAAAGTCCCAGAATATATTATAAGGTGAAATAAATCATCAACATTTCTACAACTACCAGTGTCTCTCAAACAAGAGATAGAAGGAAAAGTTCCATTTAAAATAACCGAATATAGGAACTACATGGGAGTCTACCTCCGAAAACAAACTCAGGAACTATATCAAACACAAAATAATTTGGATACAACTAAAGTGGTAACTAAGCAACTGGAAAGACATCAATTGCTCATGGTTAAGTTGAGCCAATACATCAAAATGACAATCTTACCTGACACAATTTAAAAAAAGAGAAGATATGGAGAAGGGGAGGGGAAGAGTAACTAGGCTAGGCAGTTTCTAAAACCTCTCATTTACTTACATTCAGACTTCCAATGCCCACAGAAGGAACCCTTGTCCAGTAAACTGATCCTTGAATTTCTCTGGCAGCAGCATCACCCAGCCCTGCTAGCAACAAGAAGACTGTATGATGATCAATTCTGATGCATGTGTCTTTCTTCAACAATGAGATGATTCAAACTAGTTCCAATTATTCAGTGATGAAAAGAGCTATCTACAACCAGAGAGAGGACTGTGGGAACTGAATGTGGTTCACAACAAACCATTTTCACACTTTTTGTTGTTGTTTGCTCGCATTTTATTTTGCTTCTTTTTTTTTTACTGATTTGATTTTATTTTTCTTGTGCAGCACAATAATTCTATTAATATGTATGCATATATTATTTTTAACATATATTTCTAACATGTGTAACATTAAACTACTTGCCATGTAGGGGAGGGTGTTGGGGGAAGGTCAAGAAAATTGGAGCACAAGGTTTTGCAAGGGCTGATGTGAAGAATTGTTCACACATGTTTTGAAAAATAAAAAAAAAAACTTTAATTAAAAAACAGGAAAAAAATTCAGATATAAAAGAATGGCAAAAGTAATGAAAGCAAAGTGTGCTTGCCGAAACTTTTGCTTTGTTTGGTGGTGAGGAAAATTGTAAATCCATATATAAAGTACCTTTCATTAAAAAAAATCCTATGAAGGTCAAATGAGATAATGGATGTGAAAGTGCTCAGAAAAGACATTAATGACTAGAGAAATATAAGGGATGATTAACATCTATGCTCTGTCCTGGGTTCTTTAGTGTCTAGCTTGTGATAGCATCTTTGTATTGCAGCCTCTCACACACTTTTGTGAAAAGTCAGTACAAAAGAGTGTTGATTTTACTTATTTTACAAAATCAGGATTAGTTTGGATTTGTTTATTTTAATGTACTGTGGTTTTTTAAGTATGTTTTTTGCTTGCAATGATGTTGTAAAATTACCTTTCACAGTGTGTAAGCTGTTATTTAAAAGAGCTTTTTAATAGGTTGACATTTTATTTATCATTTTATGTCATATGCATGGTTGATTGTTGGATGTGACAAATAATTCAGACCAATAAACACTGTTACTATGAACTGGCAAAAGACAGGAGCCTTCAGTTTACTGAGGAGAGATTCATGGGCTGAATAATACCTAGATAGGATGGACAGGCAAGAGACTAAAATTCATGCCATCTGAGGAGGAAAAAAATATTGGTTTCTTAGTTGTTCTTTCAATAAATATTCATAAAGGGCCTGCTACGTGCCACACACTAAGGAAGAAAAAAAGCAGCCAATGACAATTCTTTTTTTCAAAAACCTTGCAGTCCATTAAGGAAGGCAATATACAAAGAGGTGAAGTGCAAATAAACCATATACAGAATAAATTGGAAATAAACAAGAGAACAAGGGCCCTAGAAGTAGACAGAGATGAGCAGGGACAGCACTGCAGAGAGATGAGGCAGCCTGTAAAAATGGCCAGAGTTGGGAGATATAGTGCAGGGGAGGGTGTCAGTGGATTCTATACTCAGTCCTTGAGATTAAAAGGAGATACTAGCATATCTTGGGGTGGTGGGTGTGACAAGGTGTTAAGAAGATTACTCTGGGGGGGGCGGAGCCAAGTTGGCAAACTGCAGACAGCATTCTCTGTGAAATCCTGAGACCTTCCCTCAAACCCAGACAAAGTGAGCCTCTGAACTGGTTTTGGAGTGAGGGCTCCACCAAACACTTGGACTACAAACCACTTCTATCAACAATCTACTTTGAAAAAACTCCGGAGAAGGTTAGCCTCAGGGGAAATCGGCCGCTGGTCGCAATCACACTTCAGCCAAGGGTGGAAGCCAGGGCTGTGATAGAGGGGCGGATTTTAGGCACCCAGGAAGCCCCTGGGAGATGCCTGGGCCACTTTGCTCTGCTTCTGGGCAGGTGCTTTGGCAGATCTGCCTTTGGTAAAGGGTGGATCAAGAGCAACTAAAAACGTGGTCCTATCACAGATCTAGCTGGACCAGCCTCAGACCAGAAGTCAACTCGGCAAACTACCCCAGGGCAAATATAAACTGCTGCAGAATCCCCTTCTGGTGACTGATACCTCAGCTCAAAAGTATGAGTAAAAAAGCAGAAGAGAGCTCTCACCATAGACAATTTTTACAGAGAAAAAATTGAACAGTCCCCAGAACCTGACTTTATGAAAACAATCCCAGAGGAAGCCACAAAGGCGGACTTAAGCTGGTCTCCCTTAAAGAAGGCTTACCTGGAAGATTGCATTAAGAATCTCAAAAGAGAGCTAGAAGAAGAATGGGGAAATAAATTGAGATCAGTGCAACAGAAATATTAAAAACTAGAAAATAGGACTGGTGAAGTGGAAAAAGAAAAAAAATCATTGAAAAATAAAATTGGTAAATTAGAAAAAGACAACAATTCACTGAAAAATAAAACTGGCAAAATGGAAAAAGAATGCACTGAATCAAGAAATTCAATTGCCCAGCTACAAAAGGAGCTAAAAAAGATAGCTGAAGGAAATAATACCTTAAAAATTAAAATTGAACAAATTGAATTGAACGACTCAAAAATACTTCAAGAATCAGTCAAACAAAAACAAAAAATGAAAAAATAGAAGAAAATATGAAATATCTCCTAGGAAAAACAACTGACTTGGAAAACAGATCCGGGAGAGACAATCTAAGGATTATCGGACTCCCTGAAAGCCATGATGGAAAAAAGAACCTGGATGCTATCTTCCAGGAAATCATGAAAGAAAATTGCCCTGATATTTTAGAATCAGAAGGCAAAATTGGCATTGAAAGAATTCACCGATCACCTCCAGAAAGAGACGCCAAAATTAAAACCCCAAGGAATATCGTGGCCAAATTTCAGGACTATCACACCAAGGAAAAGATAGTGCAAGCAGCTAGAAAGAAACAGTTCAAATACCGAGGAACTGTCATGAGAATTACACAGGATCTGTCAGCTTCCGCATTAAAGGATCGAAGGGCCTGGAATCAGATATTCCAAATGGCAAAAGAACTTGGATTACAGCCAAGAATAAGTTATCCAGCTAGAATGAGCATCATCTTCCAGGGAAGAAGATGGTCATTCAATGATACAGGAGAATTTCACCTGTTTCTAATGAAAAGACCAGATCTGAACAAAAAATTTGACCTCCAAATAGAGAACTCAAGAGAAGCATGAAAAGGTAAAAAGGAAAACTCTTGAGAATTATATTTCTGCTATAGGTATCCTTAAAGAATGGTGGTATAATTTGATTTTTCTTTGATAATAATGGAAAAGAAATTAGAGGTGGAAGGGATACCATACTTAAAAAGAAAAGGGGGGGGGAAGGAGGCAAAATAACGTAAAAATAAAAGAGGTAAAATAAGGCAAAATATCATAAAGAGACATAGAATAACTAATATAATTGAGGGAAAGAAGGGAGGGTGATTAGTATTGTGTAAACCTTACTCTCATTAGATTGGACTCTAAGGGTATATCAGACACATTTGGCTTCAAAGAAAGGCGTGACCCTACTTGTGGGAAGGTGGGAGGGAAAGGAGAAAAGGAAAGGGATAAACTAATAGAAGGATTAGGGGAAAGGTATAAAGGGGAGGGAGGGATTCTAAATGGGGGAGGATTATTGGTGGGAGTTGGTCATCAAAAACAAAGTAGTGGGGAGGGGGGAAGGGAGAGAGGGGAAAGGGAAGAGAAAATCATAACTCTGGGTAAATAAGATGGCAGGGAATACAGATATAGTTATTTTAACTGTGAATGTGAATGGGATGAACTCTCCCATAAAACGGAAGCGGGTAGCAGACTGGATTAAAAGCCAGAATCCTATAATATGTTGTTTACAAGAAACACATCTAAAACATAGATATACATACAGAGTGAAGGTAAAGGGCTGGAGCAGAATCTTCTATGATTCAGGGGAACAAAGAAAGGCAGGGGTAGTAATCCTTATCTCGGATCAAGTAAAAACCAAAATAGATCTAATCAAAAGAGATAAGGAAGGAAACTATATTTTACTAAAGGGTACCACAGAAAATGAAGCGGTATCAATATTAAACATATATGCACCAAGTGGTATAGCATCCAAATTCCTAGAGGAGAAGTTAAGAGAGATGCAAGGAGAAATAGACAGTAATACTATACTAGTGGGAGATCTCAACCTTGCTCTCTCAGAATTAGATAAATCAAATCACAAAATAAATAAGAATGAACTTAGGGAGGTTATAGATCTCTGGAGGAAATTGAATGGTGAAAGAAGGGAGTATACTTTTTTCTCAGGGGTTCATGGAACTTATATAAAAATTGATCATGTCTTAGGACATAAAAACCTCAGAATCAAATGCAGAAAAGCAAAAATAATAAATGCATCCTTCTCAGATCATGATGCAATAAAACTCACATGTAATATAAGGCCAGGAGAAAACAGACCACAAGTTATTTGGAAATTAAATAATCTAATCCTGAAGAATTAATGGGTGAAAAAGCAAATTATAGACACAATGGAAAATTTCATCCAGGAGAATGACAACAATGAGACAACATACCAAAATTTGTGGGACACGGCTAAAGCGGTTATAAGGGGTAATTTTATATCTCTAGATGCTTACTTGCGTAAAACAGAGAAAGAGAAGATCAATGAACTGGGCTTGCAATTAAAAAAGCTAGAAAAAAGACCAAATTAAAAACCCTCAATTAAATACCAAATTGGAAATTCTGAAAATTAAAGGGGAGATCAATAAAATTGAAAATAAGAAAAGTATTGAATCAATAAATAAAACTAAGAGTTGGTTTTATGAAAAAATCAACAACATAGATAAGCCTTTAGTTAATTTGATTAGAAAAAGGAAAGAGGAAAATCAAATTGTTAGTCACAAAAATGATAAGGGAGAACTTTCCTCCAATGAAGAGGAAATCATAGTAATAATTAGGAGTTTCTTTGCCCAACTTTATGCAAATAAATTTGATAATGTAAATGAAATGGAGAAATATCTACCAAAATATAGATTGCCAAGGTTAATAGAAGAGGAAATAAAATATTTACATAACACTATTTTGGAAAAAGAAATAGAACAAGCTATTAACCAACTCCCTAAGAAAAAATCTCCAGGGCCAGATGGATTTACATGTGAATTTTACCAAACATTCAAAGAACAAATAATCCCAATAATATATAAACTATTTGAAAAAATAGGGAAAGAAGGTGTACTATCAAATTCCTTCTATGACACAGATATGGTGCTGATAGCTAAACCAGTTAGGGAGAAAACTGAGAAAGAAAACTATAGACCCATTTCCCTAGTGAATATTGATACAAAAATTTTAAATAAGATTTTAGCAACAAGATTACAGAAAGTCATCCCCAGGATAATACAACATGACCAAGTAGGATTTATACCAAGAATGCAGGGCTGGATCAATATTAGGAAAACTATTAGCATAATCAATTATATTAATAACCAAATTAATAAAAAACATATGATTATCTCAATAGATGCAGAAAAAGCCTTTGATAAAATCCAACACCCATTCATATTAAAAACACTGGAGAGTATAGGAATAAATTGGCTTTTCCTTAAAATGATTAGTAGTATCTACTTAAAACCTTCAGCAAGCATCATATGTAATGAAGTCAAACTTTAAATGAAGTCAAATGTTAGCTTTGGCAGTAAGAGAAGAAAAAAAGATTAAAGGAATTAGAGTAGGTAATGAGGAAACCAAATTATCACTCTTTGCAGATGACATGATGATATATGTAGAGAACCCTAAAGACTCAACTAAAAAACTACTAGAAACAATTCACAACTTTAGCAAAGTTGCAGGATACAAAATAAATCCACATAAATCATCAGCATTTTTATATATTACCAATAAAGTTCAGCAGCAAGAGATATAAAAAGA
>JAJPUD010018295.1:0-19735 GCA_023553655.1 Myrmecobius fasciatus | reverse complement strand
AGAGAGAGAGAGAGAGAGAGAGAGAGAGAGAGAGAGAGAGAGAGAGAAAGAGAGAAGGGGGAAGAAGGAAAAGAGAGAGAGAGGGAAAAAAGGGGAGAGAGAAGGAGAAAAAGGAGAGGAAGAGGAAGAAAAATAATTAAGGCATTTATTAAGTGACTATTATGAGTCTTAGGAATGCAAATTGTAGTAAAATGGAAGACAGTCCCTGGCCACTTTCACTTGGGGAATGTGACACACAAAGCGGAGCTGAGAAAAAGGCACCCATGTAGAAGTAAAATGGAGACGTAGTGAGATGGGTCATGGCTGTCTGATCTGAGTTTGAAGATAGCATGTATGGAGTGTATACTTCTTCAAATGGATATTTGAGAGATCTTTAGTATTTAAATGGGTCACATGGGTAATAAGTGGCAGAGGTAGGTCATCTGACTCCAAATAGCATAATAAATAAAATGAGCAAATAAGTCTCTTCAGAAAAGTGCTTGACACAGAGTGTTTCACTAGTGCTTATTCATTTGGGCATCCATTCCTTCATGCGTACATGAGAAACATTATCCAGAAAGTTCCAATACCACTAATGTTAGATAATAGACACACACACACACACACACCCACACACCCCACTATGTTTAATGAAAAACAGGTATGGAATATACACACACAAAGGAAACACATCTGACCAAGTACCAAATGTGAAAGCACATACTCAAAGAACCTAAGTGGTAAGAACAATTCATGCTTTTCATGTTGTAAGGCTGCTATCCTCTGGTGATATCATAAATTGCATTCTTCTGCTCTTTTCTGGGACATATACCCCCTGACTACATTTTCTTTAAGTTGGATGCCCTGGTTTTACTAAGCTTTGAACTGCCATTGGGATGTTTCATATTCACTGAACTTTTCTCTGCTATTTTCTACAAACTTCACTTTAGCAAAACCTTCTGTAACCTAGCAGCTCCTAGTTACTAAGGTGTAATGACTGGAAAACCTCTTCCTGATAAAAGCAATCTGACGTCTTTTCTATCCAAAGTTAAGATTATAGGAGCCACTTCATCTAGATTAAAAACAATTGAACAAAAGTCAGTAAATGTATCTTCAGTTAAAACTAAATATATCCTCTTTATGTTTTTGTCCTTTATGGCATGGATGACTATAGCATCAAACTACTAGGGTTGGAAATTCTTTAAATAACCCAATACCTAGAAATATTAGCTTTGGAAGTGAGAAGAAAAAGAGATTAAAGGAATTAGAGTGGGTAAGGAGCAAATCAAATTATCACTCTTTGCAGATATATGATAATATACTTGGAGAACCCTAGAGAATCAACTAAAAAACTATTAGAAGCAATCTACAACTTTAGCAAAGTTACAGGATTCAAAATAAATCCACAGTATCAGCATTTTTATATTACCAACAAAGTCCAGCAGCAAGAGATAAAAAGATAAATTCTATTTAAATAACTGTAGATAATATAAAATATTTGGGAGCCTACTTGCCAAGGCAAAGTCTGGAACTATATGAACACAACCATAAATCACTTTCTACATAAATAAGGCCAAGTCTGAATAATTGGAAAAAAACATCAAGTGCTCTTGGTTGGATTGAGCAAATATAATAAAAATTAAAAATATTATCTAAATTAATCTACTTATTTAGTGCTATGCTAATTAAACTCCCAAGACATTATTTTACAGATTTAGAAAAAATAATAAGAAAGTTCATCTGGAAGAACAAAAAGTCAAGAATTTCTAGGGAATTATGCAGATAAAGTTGGCCTAGCTGTGCCAGATCTTAAACTATATTATAAAGTAGCAGCCATCAAGATATTGCAGTCAATCGGTGGAATAGATCAGGCTCATAGGACAAAATAGTCAATGACTATAGTATTTGACAAACCCAAAGACCCCAGCTTTTGGGATAATAATTCACTATTTGACAAAAACTTCTGGGAAAATTGGAAACTAGTATGGTAGAAACTAGGCATTGATCTACATCTAGCACCATATAACAAAATAAGGTCAAAATGGGTTCATGATTTAGACACAAAGAATGATATTTTAAGCAAATTAGAAGAACATAGGATAGGTTACTTCTCAGATCTCAAAGGAAGGAATTTGTGATCCAAGGTGAACCAGAGATCATTATTAATCATAAAATAGATACTTTTGATTATATTAAGTTTAAAAGTTTTTGTACAGACAAAACTAATACAGATGAGATTAGAAGGGAAGCGATAACTGGGAATACATTTTTATATTCAAGGGTTCTGATTAAAGGCCTCATTTCTAAAATATATACAGAATTGACTCAAATTTGTAAGAAATCAAGGAATTGTTCAATTAATAAATTGTCAAAGGCTACGAACAGACAATTTTCAGATGAAGAAATTGAAACCATTTCTAGTCATATGAAAAGATACTCTAAATCACTATTGATCAGAGAAATGCAAAGTAAGACAACTCTGAGGTACCACTACACACCTGTCAGATTGACTAAAATGACAGGAAAAGATAATGGCAAATGTTGGAGGGGATATGGGAAAACTGGGACACCAATACATTCTTGGTAGAGTTGTGAATGGATTTAACTGTTATGGAGAACAATTTGGAACTATGCCCAAAGAGTTATCAAACTGTGCATAACCCTTGATCCAGCAGTGTTTCTACTAGGCTTATAAACCAAAAATATCTTAAAGAAAAGTAAGGAACCCACATGTGCAAAAATGTTTGTGGCAGCCCTTTTTGTAGTGGCAAGAAACTGGAAACTGAATGGATGCCCATCAGTTGGAGAATGGCTGAACAAACTATCATATATGAATGTTATGGAATATTATTACATATTATTATATGGAATATTATCAGCAGGACGATTTCAAAGAGGCCTGGAGAGACTTGCATGAACTGATGCTAAGTGAAATGAGCAGAATCAGGAGATCATTGTACATGGCAAAAACAAGATTATACGCTTGATATTGATGGGTGTGACTCTCTTCAAGAATGAGATGATTCAAATCAGTTCCAATGATCTTGTGATGAAGAGAGGACTGTGGGAACTGAGTGCGATTCATAACATAGAATTTTCACTCTTCTTGTTGTTTGCTTGCATTTTGTTTTCTTTCTCATTTTTTTCGGTTATTTGATTTTTCTTGTTCAGCAAGATAATTGTATAGCTATGTATGCATATAATGGATTTAACATTTATTTCTACCATGTTTAACATATATTGGACCACTTGTTATCTAGGGGAGGGATAGGTGAAGGGGGAGAAATTGGACACAAGGTTTTGCAAGGGTTAATGTTGAAAAATTATTCATGCATATGTTTTGAAAATAAAAAGCTTTAAAAAAATAAAATAAAATTTAAAAAATCCCTTAGTAGGGGTATGATGAGAAAAATGTAACCTGCCAAAATATAAAAATAGATAGATAATTAAAAAATAAAGAACCCAATAACCCCCTACATTTTCTAAAAGGCAGTTTTAAAGACAACCTCCCCCCTAAAAAAGATGTATAAATGCTGGGCTTACAAATTAAAATTTACTTCTATGACCCTCTTTAGTTGGCATCAAAATTCACTTAAACAGGAACTATAGCTAACTGAAGGAGTCAAGGTCATTTTTCTCCATCCTCCCATATTCTTGCCTTTATAATCTATCTGTGAACAACAAAACCCTTGACCTTTATGTTGTATTCTGCCTAGTAGAAGACTTTACTGCCTCCTTAGAAATCCAAGAGGAAAGCATATTCATTTTTCTGACACAGAAGTTGGAATATAGATGCAAACAATATTGTGGGAATCATGAAAGCAGAAAAATTTTCGGTCATATTTGATGGTAGCACTTTGGGTAAATCAGGAGAGTATAAGTGCTGAAATTGTAAGGATATTTCTCTTTTTTAATCAATTTGTTACAAAGTTAGGGCAATTATTCTTGCTCTGACTTGCCCTATGTGACAGCAAGCTAAAAAGAACCAGCCAATCTATCCATCAGACATGCTCTAGAAGGTTCAGAGATTTTCTGGAGAACTTGATTGACTCAGAAGGAATTAATTACAATTTGGGAGGACTCCCCTCATCTCTTATTCGAAGCAAGATTTGCTCATGGCTACCTTTTTTGCAGGATAGCCCTGTTTCCTTCATTCATTTTACTGTTTAGTTTGATATCAGATCATTTAGTGACCACCAATTGATAGAAACTAAGAGGGACTATAGAGATTATCTAAACAACATTTTCATTTTACAAGTGAAGTAACTGAGGGTCAGAGTGGCAAAATATGAACCCAAGGTCACACAGTTACTGGAGAACTAAAACTAGACCTCAATTCTCCTACTTTAAGGCTATCATGTGATTAATAATGGTCTCAGAGAATTTTGTCTAACTTGGCAGATAGTGTTTTTCAGTGTTAATATACCACTAGAATTTGTACTGTCATTGAGAACTAGCAGTACTGAAAAATAGGATCACACAATTTTCACTATACATTTTACCAGTTTTCTTTAAAATTACAATATTTCATGATCAACAGCTTTATGGAAAATCATTTCTTCTCCAATTAGATCCTCAGAGAGAATCCAGTATAAACACAGACTTTAACAGACTGAAATAATATAAATACTGTAATTTAAGATTTTGACAATAGCCCAGGAGGTATCATATCTGAGACTAGTATTAAAGTAAGTTTTCAAACATTACATTATTACATGCCCCAGTATATTTTTAAAGTATTTTAAAAGAATAATAAATAAGTAAGAAATGCAATGTGGAGTAATTTACAGAAAGCCAGGCTCAGAGAGAGGAAAACCTGGCTGGGTTCTGATCAGGTATCTGTGTAACCTTAAATATATTCTCAGTGCTCTGGGCTACCTTCCAAGATTTTAACTGGTAAAACATTGTTGACCTGTGTTTTAAAGTAATCAAGAAAACCTTAGTCCTGAAAGCACCTAGATGGCACTGATCCTAAATCAGGAGGACTTGAGTTCAAATGTGACCTGAGACACTTAATACTTAAAACTTAGTAGCTGTGTGACCTTGGGCAAGTCAGTTAACCCCAATTGCCTTGCCAAGAAAAAGAAAAAAGAAAAAGAAGAATGAGGAGGAGGATGAAGATGAGGAAGAGGAAGAGGAGGAGAGGGGAAGGGGAAGGGGAAGGAGAATGGGAAAGAGAAGGGGGAGGGGAAGAGGAAGAGGAAGAAGGAAAAAGGAAGAAGAAAGAAAAAGAAGAAGAAAGAAGGAGAAAGAAGAAAAGAAGAAAGTCACATTTACTAGTTGTGGGGATGTTAGGAAAATCACTCCACATCTGACTGTCTCAGTTTCTTCAACTGTAAAAGTGAATACAAATTATACCTATCTTCCAGGTTTGTTGTGAGAATAAAATGAGATTGCATTTAATAAACACTTATTTTTTTCTTTTATTTATTCTCTTTTTACCTTTAGAGATCTAGCTTCTTAGACCTTGGCATTGCACAAATATAATCTTTCTGCCCTCTCTTCAGGAAACCATGTCATAGGACCCTAGTATCTGCTGGGGTCATATGGGTGGAAAGGCTTCATCATTGTCAACTTGTGAGTAATATGATTGAATGAATGTATAACTGTAACCCACTTCTGCCTTCCCTTTTTAGGTTGCCATCAATCAATTTCCATAGTAGGGTTATTCCTCCTCATGACTGTTACTATTCTGACACTACCAGGCAGAAGTGGTTACTTGCCCAAGGTTACACAAATACTAAATGTCTCAAACTGGATCTGACTTCAGGTTTTCCTAACTCTGGGCTAATCATTCTATGCATTGTGCCACCACCCTGTCCCCAGCTGCCTCTTCTAGGCCCAGAAGAAAGAACTACATCCCACCTTCTACAGTCTGAGCCAAGCCACATATAAAATTATTAATGGGCCTGTCAATCCCACAATTAAGATTTGTAAATTCCCCTTAATAATCTCACTGCTCTAATCTCATTAACTTAATTTGGCTGTACTCTAAAACTCCAATTTAAGGAATAATAACTTTTAGAGTAAAAATAAAAGAGAGTACCACAAGCAAAATGTGTGTGAATGTGACTGAAGCTACTTCTCAAAGAAACTCCCTAAGCCTGAGAAAGCATAGATCTAGTAAAAAATATTAATAAAATAAAATAAAAATTAGACAATATCATATCCTGGAAAAATTGGAGTAAATAGACCTAAGTTTGAATCCTGTCTTGGACACTTACTAGCTATGGGACCATAGGCAAATCATTTAATCTCTAAGAGCCTCCATTTTCTTATCCGCAAAAGGGGATTGATAAAACTTACATTATCTCACAAAGTCCTTGAGGAAAAAGAACTTTGCCAATCTTCAACAAAATCACAAAGCAGGCCTAAATAATGAAAACAAATATCTTGTAAATATTTATTATCTAAGAAATCATTGTTTCCATTTGCGGTGCTGTGGAAAGTAGGGAAGCAACAAGGGCTTTTATGCCATCGTGAAATCTTTCCAAAGATCTTGTTAGATGTCTACTGTCTTGCTTTCCTTTTATTATGGAACCTACTTAGCAAATAATGTTTTAGCAAATAATTTATCAAAATATGTTTATACTGAAGATTAAATAAAAGATGTTGTAGTATCCAGTTCATATGTTTATAGAATTTTATTCTTCTTTAAGGATAAATGCTCATTCTCAAAGTTAGATGCAGTTGTTTGTTACTAAAGCCAACAAAGTAAAATAACTAACAAATACTTTGGAATGAACATTTCCAAACTATGTGTTAGTTATTTTTATTTGATGTTATTATTAGGAACATCTCGTATTTGGAGGTTCTTTTCAAAGCAGTGATTTCAATCAGAAAATAGCATGATATTTTAATTTGTTCATTGAAAAGAGACATATGAGAAGAATAACATAAATTTCGAAGACACCCTCTCATGAAAGAAAGAAAAAAGAACTCTGTAGTATCAACAACCAAAAATCATGAAGCAAATTGATCATATAGACTGATTTTTTAAAGAAAGATTTTATCAATGAATTATTTTCATGTCCCTATCATTTTCCAAAACTTCTCCCCCTCCACCATTCACATAGATTCCTTCCTTATAAAACAGGAAAACAATGAAGCCACACAAGTGGTCTGACAGTCCATCTCTTACATTCCATATTACATTCAACACCATTTGGCTACCACCTTACTACTGAGAGAAGAGTGGTCGATTTCATCATCAATCATCTGGAATTAAGACTGATCATGATATCATTCATAAAATTTCAGTGGCTTCCTATCTTCTAGGATTAAATATAAAGCCTTCTTTTATCCTTCTTCATAGCCAAACTCCTTCATAGTTTCACCTATATACCGGCCAAATTATTCTTTGAACAGAACACTCCATTTTGGTTTCTGAGTCTCATGACTGCTATGCCCTCCCTTCTTACTCATGCCTCTTAGCTTTTCTGACATCCTTCAAGCTCAAATTTCACCTTCTGTTAGAAGCCTGTTTAATTTCCTCTCACATATCAGGACCTTCCTTTCTGAGATTATATCTCATTGATTCTGCATTTGTTTTGTATGTGCTTATTTATTCACATGCTATTTTCACCATTAGAATGGGAATTCCTTCAGTGTATGAATTGTTTGGATCAGTTTTTGTATCTCTATAATTTAGTAGAGTGCCTAGTACATAATGAATGATTTTAATTGAATAATTGATTCCATCATTACTGTCATTTTCCTTTGTATTTTCAGTTCATTTTAGATATTGTTCTCTTGGTTCTGATTTCTTTAAACTGTATCAATTCATTAAATCTTTCAAATTTTCTTTAAATTCTTCATATTTTTCATTTCTTATGAAAGTGATTTCTTATAATATGATTATGTTCCATTTATACAACACAATCTTTTCAGTCATTTAACAAACAATAGAAACCTATTTTGTTTCTTGTCTGGAGTATTATGAGCAGTAATTCTATGAATACATTTTTTTTAATAATTGGAGAATTTCCTTCTAAGACTTTTTCTAAGGAATATATCCCCAGGATTAGTACCCTGAGTTAGAAGTGAACAACTTATTCATCTTTGTAAAAAACATTATTTCAAATTGGACTAATTTGTACCACTTAATAACTACATTAACAGTCTATTAGGGTAACTTTCCCCATTGTCCTTCAATATTGACTACTACTTTATATTATTATATTTGTCAATTTGATGGGTGAGAAGTAAAACCCCAAAGTTCTCTTCATTTGCCTTTTTCATTTTGGTCATTTAGAGCATTTTTCCATGTGGTTGTTGATGTTTTACATTTCTTCTTTTGAAAATACTTTATATTTGCTCTTAATCTTTTTTGAACACTTGTTTGTTGAGGGAATGGCTCTTGTTCTCATATATTTGTGTCAATTCCATGAGAAGGTTTTTCTAGCATTGTGACATCAACAATAAAGAAATAGATGAGGTTGAATTTTATTATCCTGAATATCCAGCTTTTGTATACAAATGCAAAGTACAGAATTTCAGCCAGAGTCTCTTAGGACAAAAGCTAATTACCTCCCGCTATGTGCTTTTGAAAAGCTTTGTTCATTCACTTCAGCAATCATCGGCAAAATGTCTCTCTGGTGGCCTGAAAGAATTAGAGTATTACCCAGAAGCACCTAAACTGTAGTTCAAATGTCCTTTCTGTCTCCCCTGGAAGCTTCTTATCTCAGTTTACATGCATATTTTAGACATTCAAACCTCTTTTTAATGAGATTCAATCTTGTTCTGTCCTTTAAATGGAATTTTTAATTAAAAAAAGAAAGAAAGAAAGGAAAAGTTTCCTGATACATGAGCAACATTGCAATCTTCAGGACCATGGGCAGATCTAGCAGAAATCATGTACTTAATTAAGGAACAGCAGAGTAACCTAAGCTCAGCAAAAGTGCAAACAATTTGGTGTTCATACTGATTGCTGATCTGCTGCCTAATCTTCTTCAGCTCATCAAATTCCTTTTCTTAATAACTGCTTTATTAGTTTCAGTTTCTCCTGAGACTATTAAAGCACAGGAAGAAACTACCCAAAGACCCAAAGAACACATGTCACTCTCACTAACTTTCATTGCTGCCTCTATTTGCTCTAGAGTCAGTCTACCACACTCCTGGAATAAAGTACTATTGGGAATCTTTTGTCCTTTGCACTAATGTGTGGTATTTAGAAACATGCTCCCTCAGAAAATAGGACCTCCTGCTTGAGATACTGTTTATAGAATCATAGTCTAAATTCAAATATATTATCCAGAGCTTCCAGATCAAAGAAAAAATACTGAAAATAACCATAAAGGAAGAATTAATTTATTGAGAGAATTAATTTATTGAGAAACCATGTTCATACATGATTTAATAGTCACCCCTATAAAGAAGTGCAGATCTTGGAATATAATATTTAAGAATGCATAGAATATAGACTTATAATCAAGAATAAATTAATTAGCAAAACTGAGTACTATTCTACTGTGGGTGAGGGGAGGGGTGGGAAAAGGATCTTTCATGAAATAGAGGACTCTCAAGTACTCCTAATGAAAAGATCAGAGCTGTATAGAAACTTTGAAGTACAAGTATAGGGATTGAGAAACCTAAGAGGTAAACATGAATAAATAAAGACTAAACAAAGGTTAAAATACTTGGGTTCGAATATGAGGAGATGATATTTGTATCTCCTGTTGGAGTCACAGGAGATTAATTAGATAGAGGATCTGAAAGTGATTCTGTTGCATCTTGATGATATTAACATAAGAATGGAAATGGTGAAAAATAAAAATACACTGATGACAGGAAGAAGAAAAAACAGAAATATACTGATGACAGGAAGCAAAAAGAATCCTAAGGAGAATATGAGCAGCCTGTGGACCTAGATTCAGAAATACTCATGATTCTGATTTCCAATTTTGGCCTCAGACACTTACTAGTTGTATGATGCTAGGCAGGCCATTTAACCCTGTTTGCCTTAGTTTCTCATGTGTAAAATGAGCTGGAGGAAAAAATGGCACATCACACTGGTATCTTTGCTAAGAAAACCCTAAATGGGGTCATGAAGAGTGAGACATTACTGAAATAAAAGAACAACAACAACAACAACAACAACAACAAGAAGGAGAAGACACAAGTACAAGTTATAACCCAAAAGATAAGGAGATGGAAATAGTGGGTAATACTTGAACATCAAGAGGGAAGATACATACATACAGTTGTATACAAAAACACACAACAGAAAAAGAAGAAAAGGAGGAAGATGGAGTCCTAAGCAAAACAAATGCCAGGGACTTATAAAATTATTTCTAGTTCTTTTTGAGGTAAAAAAGTATAGAAATCAGAGAAGGTACCCATAAATGGAAATGGCTAAAGATGTTATGGTATTGTGCTGTAAGAAATAATAGAGGGGATGATTTTAGAGAAAACTGGGAAGAGTTATATGAGCAAAGGCAGAGTGGCATGAATGGAACCAGGAGAATAATTTGTAGAAAAACAATAATATGGCACATCTCTCAGATTGGCTAAGATGATAGGAAAAGATAATGATGAGCATTGGAGGGGAGGTAGAAAAACTGGGACACTAATATAGTTGAACTGATCCAACTATTCTGGAGAGAAATATGGAACTATGTCCAAAGGGTTATCAAACTGCATACTTTTTGACCCAGCAGTGTCTCTACTGGATCTGTATCCCAAAGAGATCATAAAAAAGGGAAAAGAACCCTTATGTGCAAAAATGTTTGTAGCAGCTCTTTTTGTAGAGGCAAGGAACTAGAAACTGAGTGAATGTTCGTCAGTTGGAGAATGGCTGAATAAGTTATGGTATATCAATGTCAAGGAATATTATTGTTCTATAAGAAACAATCAGCAGGGAGATTTCAGAAAGACCTAGAGACTTACATGAACTGATGGGAAGTGAAAAGAGCATAACTAAGAGATAATTGTACATGGCAACAAGAAGATTATTTGATGATCAATTCTGCTGGACAAGGGTCTTTTCAACAGTAAGATGATTCAGTCCAGGTCCAATGGTCTTCTGATGGAGAGAGCCATCTGCACCCAGAGAGCAGACTGTGGGGACTGAGTGTGGATCACAACACGGTATTTTCACTTTTTTTGGTTATTTGTTTGCATTTCATTTTCTTTCTCATTTTTTTCCTTTTTGATATGATTTTTCTTGAGCATATTTCTTGAGGAAATACTTATAGAAGAATTACACATGTTTAACACATATTGGTTTATTTCCCATCTAGGAGAGGGGTGTGAAGGAAGGAGGGAGAAAAAAAATTGGAACACAAAGTTTTGCAAGGGTGAATGTTGAAAACTATATATGGATATGTTTTGAAAACAAAAAGATTCAAGAAAGAAAGACAACAGCACAGAAAAGATAAATAACTTTGAAATAATTAGTTACTCTGAACAACATAATAACAAATTAAGATTCTTTGAGAGAATTAATAATGAACTATGCTAAGCACTTCCTGATATATAGAGTTCAGATTGTAGAATGTAAAATAAACCACAGATTAGATAGTTTGATTAGATTAGATAGTTATATAGATAGATATATAGAATCATAGGTAGATAAATGAATGAATGGCCAGATGGATGGATGGGTGGATGGATGGATAGATGGATATATATTTAGATATGGCTGGTGCAAAAAACTGAAGTTTTTAAATTAAGAGAATAACTAGTAGCTCTGGTCAGTTGGGTGACACAATGATATTCCTGACATCTAGACTGGTTTTTGAGGAGTGCAGCTATGAGTTAGTGGCACTTTGCTATATTGCTTCAGTAGTATTTTGTTTATTTCAACATGGTGGGAGCTGTTAGTCTTGATCTTATATGTGTTTATTGAATTGAACAAAAACTCATCTGATTATCTTTCCATTGTTTGAATATGGCTTATGTTTTACACAGATATTTAATTTCTTGGATTTTCTTTTTTTTCCTTCCAGTGTTGTCCTAATAAATTCTGCTATGAGAAAATATAGAGGTGAACAGTAAATCAATATGACCCTTGCTGCTGGTGAGGTATTCTTCCATGTGATAGCTGCTCCTTGACTATAGTTATAACAAGCATTAAAAAGGCACAGAGTCAATAAATCAATTCAAAAGTAAAAGTTTGTTGAGTTGAATGGCTGAATTGGTCAATCCCTTTGGTGATGGGAAAAAAGAGATACCATTCTTTTTTTCTGAAAGAATCCAAGTATGTCACTTTCTCTTTCTGGGGACCCTTCCTTTTACCTTGACAGGACTTTTAGTTTTTCATTATGGCATAGGTAATATATTAGTGCTGTCAAGATAATGCGCACATCACTCTTTGTACTTCTTAGCAGGGCCTGGAATATTCTTCCTCACTTCTGTCTTAGTTTCTTTGGCTACTTTCAAAACTCAACTCAAATACTTCTTTCAAGTGCTTTTTCTGTCTCTTCAGCTGCTAGTGACTTTCCTCTGAGACAATTTTCTATTTAACTTGTGTGTTTTACATATATATATATATGTGTGTGTGTGTGTGTGTGTGTGTGTGTGGATATATATGTGTGTGTGTATGTGTGTGTTTATATATGTATATATGTGTGTGTATAATGTGTATATCTTGCATGCACATATACTTATACATAAGTATAATCTCCCCTGTTAGGATGTGAGCTCTATGAGAGCAGAGATCATATCTATTCCTTTATTTGTATCTTCAGTGCAATAGTGTCCTAGCACATAGTAAAGCACTTAATAAATATTCATTGACAGATAATGCCTCTCTTTATGTAGATTTTTTATGATATATTAATCACAAAGCATAAACTTCAAAAATAACCCCAAATCCCATTGACAGCTCATTTGCTAGGGATTAGAAGGAAGGCAATTCCATTGTTGCTGAGTTATTGGATCTTGCCTCTTTTACTTCTAATTTCCCTTGCTTTCATCAATTGGTTGCCATGGCAAAAGACTTCATCATTAAGTGGTCCGCCATTGGTGTGAAGCCTCTCATACTTGGGCTGGTTTTCAAATTGCAGATAATTTGAATCATACTCAAAATCATTGTACTATGGCAGAATTTTATAGGGCTAGAATACAGAATTACCTCCATTAAATGATGAGGCATAAATAAACTTCTGGACTTTGGAGACAATCCAGGGATAGGAAATTGAGTGGCACAATGAATAGAGTAATGAATTGTCCATCAGGAAACTAAAGTTCAACTCCTGCTTTAAAGATTTGCTAGCTGGATTACATTGACAAATTCACTAACCCTTTCTTTTCTTCATCTGCAAAATGAGGACAGTAATACACCCAAATATTAGGATTGCTGTGAGGAGCAAATTAGTTAGCATTTATAAATCACTTTTGTATATTATATTATATATCATATATAATCTAATATAAATATATTGTATATGTTATATAAATTATAATTGTTAAGGAATTTGCTGACAAAATGTTTGATGGTACATTATTAATTAGGGACAGAGGCCAATTTGATTTGTCAATTATGACCTAAAGGCTTACATCTCCAACTTTTCTCTTACTCTTTTTGCCTTATTTTCCTTCTAGATTAAATATGACATCATAGTTCATGGAGTATTGACCTAGAACTAGAAGGGATTCAGATGTCATCCAATCTAACACTACTTGTTTTAGAAAAAAAAATAAACTAAGGTGTAAGACTAAGAGAAGCAGAGATGAATGAATAAATGGTAATTCCTTAAGCACTGACTCTGTGCTAAGTACCAAGGATACACAGAAAAAAGTACAATATACCTGGCCTTCAGGTAACTTGCATCCAAATAACAGAAGAGAAACCTGAAGGTGTGTGAGGGGATGAGGTATAGCCTGGGGGTTTTGGGGGTGAATCTCAAACCATGAAGCCTTTGGGCAGTCAATTCTCACACCCCTTCTGGTAGTAATTATATTGTTGATTAATTAATGTTTCCACCACTTGAGAAGTAGAAAGTGGCAGGGAGGAACAAATATAGTCTAGGTATCAAGGTGTTCATATGGATAACTCAAGAATAGAATGAAAGTCACAATTTGGGAACATCTACAGTAAGTGAGGTTGTATTCACTAATCAAACAATCGAAGATAATTAAATTTTAAGGCAGAGGTCCAAAGATAATTATTAAGTTTTCCACAAAGATAGAGCAAGGTCTCTAAAGGGTATAGTTCTAGATGAGGAGAAAAAGTTTGCCAGCAGGGCAGCTGTCAAGAAAAAAATGGGGGAATAAAGAACCAACAAGGGACATTGGGATACATATCACTACATATTTAAACCCAGGGGCAGTCATGCTTCCCAGATCTCTTTTCCCCTAATTCTATCCCCTTCACCAGGCCACTCAGTCATCAGTAACAATAGTTCTTTTTTTCCCCTCTCTTTTTTTTATTTTTTATTAAAACTTTTTATTTGCAAAAGATATGTATGGGTAATTCTTCCACATTGACCCTTAAAAAGTTTTCTGTTACAAATTTTTCCTCCCTAGTCCCCACCCCTCCCCTGGATGGCAGGAAATCCACTACATGTTAATTATGTTAAAAATACTTCACAAATCGAATATATGTATACATATTTCCACACTTACCATTGTTGTGCAAGAAAAATCGTATCAACAAGAATAAAACATCAGAGAAAGGAAACACAATGCAAGCAAACATCAATAGAGAGCATGAAAATGTTATGTTGTGGTCCACATTTTATATCCCTCTCTCTGGGTGTATATGGCTTTCTTCACTGAACAATTGGAACTGATTTGAAACATTTCTTAGTAACAATAGTTCTTAAGGAACCTTTATATCTGTATTTAGGAGGCATGAGGGACCTTGGCTTAACTTCTGATTTAGGTAGCAAGCAGACTCTGTTCTGTCATTAGAGGGCTTCAAGGAAAGGTATCAGCAGTTCTAGTTCCATCCATGGACCCAGTGTTCATATCCTTTGCAGGCCAGGATTCTTTCCTAGTACCTGGATTCAAATCTTTCCTTCACCCCTGTGGTTAACCTCTCCATATCCTTATTAGTTCCTAAGTGAAGGAGCCTGGCATAAAGACTTTCCCCTAGGGACCCACATGTGCAAAAATGTTTGTGGCAGCCCTTTTTGTAGTGGCAAGAAACTGGAAATTGAAAAGATGCCCATTAATTGGAGAATGGCTGAATAAATTATGGTATATGAATGTTATGGAATATTATTGTTCTGTAAGAAATGACCAACAGGAGGATTTCAGAGAGGATTGGAGAGACTTGCATGAACTGATGCTGAGTGAAATCAGCAGAACCAGGAGAACATTATACACAGCAACAAGACTATACGGTGATCAATTTTGATGGACATGGTTCTCTTCAACAATGATGTGATTCAAACCAGTTGTACTGCGATGAAGATAGTCATATACATCCAGAGAGAGGGCTGTGGGAACTGAGAGTGAACCACAACACAGCATTTTAACGCTTTCTGTGAATATTTCCATGCATTCTGTTTTCCTTCTTAGGTTGTTTTTTTTTTTCTTCTTCTCTTTCTAGATCTGATGTTTCTTGTGCAGTAAGATAACTGTATAGATATGTATACATGTATTGTATTTGTCATATAATTTATCCTATCTAGCATGTATTAGATTACCTGTCATCTAGGGGTGGGGGGTGGGGGGAAGGAAAGGAAAAGCTTGGGAAAAAAAAAAGGTTTTTTTTTGCAAAGGTCAGTGTTGAAAGGTCACTCATATGTTTTGTAAATAAAAAGCTTTATTAAAAAAAAGACTTTCCCCTTCCCAATATATGCTTTATTTCATTCTCCAGACTGTAATCCTCACCCTACCAGCTACTAGGCAGGGCAGCAACTTTGCCTATGGACAATATCAAGAGGTGCTGATGAGAAAAGGTGTTAATTAAAGATTCAGATCAAGATCATATGGCTTCCATTTATTAAAATAGGATTCAGTAAACACTTAAATAGTAGTTTTATAATTGTCATTATACCCAAAGTTCATCCAGATTCAACTTAGCAAATTATAAAAGCCAAATAAAACCTTAAAATGTATGTGAGGATTAAATAAAAAATGCATTATTGTACTTTAGTCATGACTCTGGGCAAGTCACTCTATCTGTAAAAATTGGAGATAATCATAGTACCTATTTTACTGTGTTGTTATGAAGATTAAATGAGATATTATATATAAATGATTTGCAAACCTTAAAGTGTTATATAAAGGCTAGCTACAATTAAATAAAGATTACTTTTATTGATAAATATTATTAGTTATAACATACAGTATTCCCATTTTACTTATTACCTACACATTTTAAAGTACATTATGAATTAGAAAGAGCAAGGAATTTGACTTAAAGGACCAGGCTTACATCCTGCCTCTGCCATTTAAATGTATGATTCAGGGCAAGTCATTCAACATATTTTTACTTTAGTTTCCTCACTTGAAAATAAGATAATTTTAGTCAGTCATTTTAAGGTCCTTTCAAGCTCTGAATCTATAATCCAATGGCATATATAAATTGGCTTCTTTTTTTAATTATTTAATTATTTATTTTATGAAAGCTTTTTATTTGTATAACATATGTATGGGTAGTTCCCCAGCATTGATCTTCACAAAGCTTTCCATTACAAATTTTACCCCCAGTCCCCTCCCCTCCCCTAGATGGCAGGAAGTCCACTACATGTTAATAATGTTGAAATGCTTGAGAAGTTATGCAAGAAAAATCCTATCTACAAGAAAAAAAAAGAATCAGAGAAAGGCAACACAATGCAAGCAAATGTCAATAGAGATCATGAAAATGTTACTTTGTGGTCCATATTTCATTTCCCTCTCTCTGGGTGTACATGGTTTTCTTCAGTGAACAATTGGAACTGGTTTGAGACAATTCTTTGCTGCAGAGAGCCATGTCCATCAGAACTGATCATCATGTAATACTGTTGTTGCTGTGCATGATGATCTCCTGGTTCTGCTCGTTTCACTCAGCATCAGTTCATGCAAGTCCCTCCAGGCCTCTCTGAAATCGTCCTGCTGGTCGTTTCTTACGGAGCAATAATATTCCATAACATTCATGTACCATAATTTATTCAGCCACTCTCCAATTGATGGGCATCCCTTCAGTTTCCAGTTTCTAGCCACTACAAAAAGGGCTGCCACAAACGTTCTTGCACATGTGGGTCCCTTTCCCTCCTCTAAGATCTCTTTGGGATATAGGCCCAGTAGAAACACTGCTGGGTCAAAGGGTATGCACAGTTTGATAACTTTTTGAGCATAGCTCCAAATTGCTCTCCAGAATGGATCCGTTCACAGTTCCACCAACAATGTATCAGTGTCCCAGTTTTCCCACATCCCCTCCAACATTCATCATTATCTTTTCCTGTCATTTTAGCCAATCTGACAGGTGTATAGTGGTACCTCAGAGTTGTCTTCATTTGCATTTCTCTGATCAATAGTGATTTGGAGCACCTTTTCATATGATTATAAATAGTTTTAATTTCATGATCTGAAAATTTTCTGTTCATATCTCTTGACCACTTATCTATTGAAGAGTGGTTTGAATTCTTATATATATGAGACAATTTTCTATATATTTTAGAAATGAGGCCTTTATCAGAACCATTAAATGTAAAGATGATTTCCCAATTTGATGCTTCCCTCCTAATCTTGTCTGCATTTGTTTTGTTTGTACAGAAACTTTTTAACTTAATATAATCAAAATTATCCATCTGGTGTTCAATTAGGAGTTCCAGGTCTTCTTTGGACATAAATTTATTCCATCTCCACAGGTCTGAGAGATAAACTATATTACGTTCCTCTAACTTGCTTACAAAGTCCCTCTTTATATCTAGATCATGAACCCATTTAGATCTTATCTTGGTATGTGGTGTTAGGTATGAGTCAAGCCCTAATTTCTTCCACACTAGTTTTCAATTTTCCCAGCAGTTTTTGTCAAATAGAGAGTATTTATCCCAAAAGCTGGGGTCTTTGGATTTATCGAACACTAGATTGTTAAGGTTAATGCCTAGGTTGTCCTGATAACCTATCCTGTGCCACTGATCGACTGCTCTGTTTCTTAGCCAGTACCAAATGGTTTTCATGACCGCTGCTTTATGATATAGTTTTAGATCTGGTACAGCAAGGCCACCTTCATCTGCCTTTTTTTTTCATTAATCCCCTTGAAATCCTTGACCTTTTGTTCTTCCAAATGAACTTTGCTACTATTTTTTCTAGATCTGTAAAATAATTTCTTGGGAGTTTGATTGATATGGCACTAAATAAGTAGATTAGTTTGGGTATTATTGTCATTTTTATTATGTTCGCTCTGCCTATCCATGAGCACTTAATGTTTTTCCAATTGATTAGGTCTGAATTTATTTGTGTGAAAAGTGCTTTGTAGTTTAGTTCATATAGTTTCTGACTTTTCCTTGGCAGATAGATTCTCAAATATTTTATCCTATCATCTGCTATTTGGAATGGAATTTCTTTTTGTATCTCTTGCTGCTGAACTTTGTTGGTAATATATAAAAATGCTGATGATTTATGTGGATTAATTTTGAATCCTGCCACTTTGCTAAAGTTGTGAATTGTTTGTAGTAGTTTTTTAGTTGAGTCTCTAGGGTTCTCTAAGTATTCCATCATGTCATCTGCAAAGAGGGATAACTTGGTTTCTTCATTACCTACTCTGATTCCTTTTATCTCTTTTTCTTCTCTTATTGCTAAAGCTAACATTTCTAATACAATATTAAATAGTAATGGTGACAGTGGGCAGCCTTGTTTCACTCCTGATGTTATTGGGAATGGTTTTAGTTTGTCTCCATTACATATGATGCTTGCTGGTGGTTTTAAATAGATGCTACTGATCATTTTAAGGAAAAGCCCATTTATTCCTATAGTCTCTAGTGTTTTTAATATGAAAGGGTGTTGGATTTTATCAAAGGCTTTTTCTGCATCTATTGAGATAATCATATGGTTTTTGTTAATTTGGTTATTAATGTAATTAATTATGCTGATAGTTTTCCTAATATTGAACCAGCCCTGCATCCCTGGTATAAATCCTACTTGGTCATAGTGTACTATCCTGGGGATGACTTTGTGTAATCTCATTGCTAATATCTTAGTTAAAATTTTTGCATCAATATTCATTAAGGGGATTGGTCTATAGTTTTCTTTCTCTGTTTTCACCCTACCTGGTTTAGCTATCAGCACTATATCGGTCTCATAGAAGGATTCTGGCAGTATACCTTCTGTCCCTATTTTCTCAAATAATTTGTGTAGTATTGGAATTAATTGTTCTTTGAATGTTTGGTAGAATTCACATGTAAATCCATCTGGCCCTGGAGATTTTTTCTTAGGGAGTTGGTTAATAGCTTGTTCTATTTCTTTTTCTGATATGGGGCTACTTAAATAATTTATATCCTCTTTTGTTAACCTGGGCAATCTATATTTTTGTAGATATTCCTCCATTTCATTTAGATTATCAAACTTACTGGCATAAAGTTGGGCAAAGTAACTTCTAATTATTGCTCTAATTTCCTCTTCATTGGAGGAAAGTTCTCCCTTATCATTCTTGAGACTAACAATTTGATTTTCCTCTTTCCTTTTTCTTATCAAATTAACTAAGCTTATCTATTTTGTTAGTTTTTTAATAGAACCAACTCTTAGTTTTATTTATTAACTCAATAGTTTTCTTATTTTCAATTTTATTAATTTCTCCTTTTACTTTTAGAA
Organism: Myrmecobius fasciatus; assembly: GCA_023553655.1. Taxonomy (NCBI): domain Eukaryota; kingdom Metazoa; phylum Chordata; class Mammalia; order Dasyuromorphia; family Myrmecobiidae; genus Myrmecobius; species Myrmecobius fasciatus. The sequence continues at coordinate 70 of JAJPUD010018295.1, read as the reverse complement.
TTTCCAATTTGGTATTTAATTGAGGGTTTTTAATTTGTTCTTTTTCTAGTTTTTTTTAATAATAAGCCCA
>JAJPUD010018294.1:0-29021 GCA_023553655.1 Myrmecobius fasciatus | reverse complement strand
TTGTAGTGGCAAGAAATTGGAAATTGAAAGGATGCCCATCAATTGGAGAATGGCTGAATAAATTATGGTATATGAATGTTATGGAATATTATTGTTCTGTGAGAAACGACCAGTAGGATGATTTCAGAGAGGCCTGGAGAGACTTGCATGAACTGATGCTGAGTGAAATCAACAGAACCAGGAGAACATTATACACAGCAACAAGACTATACGATGATCAATTCTAATGGACGTGGTTCTCTTCAACAATGATGTGATTCAAACCAATTCTCATTGTTCAGAGATGAAGATAGTCATATACATCCAGAGAGAGGCCTGAGGGAACTGAGTGTGGACCACAACACAGCATTTTAATGCTTTCTGTGAATATTTCCATGCATTTTGTTTTCCTTCTTAGGTTGTTTTTTTTCTTCTCTCTTTCTAGATCTGATGTTTCTTGTGCAGTAAGATAACTGTATAGATATTTGTACATATATTGGATTTGTCATATAATTTATCATTTTTTGTATTTATTTGTTTACTTTTTTTGTGGGGGGGGGGGGGGGGGCCAGCCGGGCAAAAGCTTGGAACAAAAGAAAAAGTTTTTTTGCAAAGTTCAATGTAGAAAAATCACCCATATGTTTTGTAAATAAAAAGGTTTTAATTAAAAAAAAAGAAATTAATATACTGTGATTAAAAAAAAAAGCCTAAAGTACAGTTGTATGATGCAACATGGAGAAATACTGTCAGAACCATCTCAGATACATTACACATTTGAATTTGAATTACTTTTTGGTCATTGTCTTCAAAAATCTTTTACTGTCACCAGATTTTTTTTTTGCAATTTCCACATTTAGTTATGTGACCTCCAATGAGATTTTGACCTATAATTTAAGAAGCTTTGTCTTAGATCATTCTTCTTATCTTAATTTTACATATATGATATCTCAATTTAGTGCTCTGCATGTAGTTATTAATAAATGTTTATTGATTTAATTTGAACTCAGGACCTTGGTATATCGTGAGACAGCAATAGCAAAAGGCCTTTACAAATTCTGGGCCATGCAGGCTATTCATTAGTTCCTATGCACCCTACTCAGTCTCATAATGAGGAAAATCACTAGGATTGGAGGAAATCTCATCATTTCCTTGAGTTCAGAATTTCCTTGACTATGTATTACTTTCATCTGTTCATAATTAATGGAAAGTGTTTTTTGGAGTGAGTTCAGGATTGAAGAGAATTTATAACAAGGACAGGAGCAATGTGAAATGAATATATAAAAAGGATAGTAATCTCAATAGATAGACCCTAGGGCTCACCACTTGAATGATAATAAATGTAGCTATCACCCTTTAATGCCTCTTTATGGGAAAATATATAAGTATGGAGATTATAGAAGGGCACATGGCTATTCTCTACCCCTAATGATACTCTAGAGATACAATGGTGGTAAGCCTCCATTTGTGTAGTCTTGGTTCCTTGGAGAATACATGGTAAGTTAGTCTAGAAAGCCTCTTAATTTGTGTAAATAGTCATTGATTTTGAAAATTAGGTGGGATGCAAGATGAGTATGGGGGGAAATGAGTTAAAAGGCATAGATCATATAAAAAGAATGTTTTGGGATGGGCAAATAAACCATACTGCTGTAAAAGATTTCTGCAATAGATTGTAGGATAACCTTGTCATATTGACAATAAGCATTATAGCAAAATGATAAAACATTTAAGTATCTCATTCATGTGCTCTTTATTTCCCTTGGAATAAGGGTGATATCCTAAGAAAAGAATATCTTGACATAAAGAGTTGTGAATAGACAGATGAGCCAGGAATTGGAGTTACAAATGGGAGACAATTATCAGAAATAATGCTAGAAGAACGACCATGAAGTTAAATAATTCTTTCAAGAGAGACAGGCAAGTTCACCAATAATAGGAGATCCAGCACAGTTGGGAAAGTAAGCCATCCTGATTAAAAAAAAATACCACTTCTAAAATAATTCTGTATCCCTGAAATAGCAATATTCGTATGATTAAATCTAAGATTAAAGATTCCCAAGGATCAAAGGGACTTAGTAGGATTATATCTAGTCTTCCAGTTTTCCCATGAGATTTTATGTCTTGGCATTAAACAGTAAATACTGGGTTTAACAGCAGATACTGTGTCTAAACCATGATCATTAAAATCCTGGGTAAAAATGGATAGTTTTGAACTGTTCCACATGGTCCATTGCTTGGCTTTCAATCCAGGTAATCACTGCCATTCAAGCTTGCCAGGAGGAACATTCCTAACTCTGTATTCTTGCAGATGAGGTCAGGCAGCTGGTAGCACAATGGATAACAGCATTGGACTTGTAGTCGGGATAATCTGTGTTCAAATCCCACCTGAGACACAATAGCTGAAGAGCTTAGAGATCATCTAGTCAATTAACTTCTCTGGAGATCAATTTTCTCTTCTGTAAAAGAATGATCATATTAACATCTATCTCTTAGAGCTATTTTGAAGAAAAAATAATGTAATATTTGTATAGCATCTTTCATCATATAGCAGTTATTATTATTAATAAATGGAGCTGGTATTCTGATGAGTGAAATAGAGAAAAGAATAGTAAATAAATCCCTTCTTTTTGTTCATTTCCAAAATATTTTTTGGAGTTCTCACTGTGAACTGGGTTGGTCAATAAGTAAAACTGAAGTAGAATCAGTGATTTTAGGAATATCTTAAACATATAATTATAAACTATGTGGTTTATGTTTTTAACCCAGAAGCACTAAAGCTTTAGTAATAATATTGGATTTTGAGGTAAGTCTACTTATGATTCAATTAATTTGATGTAGTACACATGTGTTCTGGAAAATACTTTGAATGAGGGAGATAACAATAAAGAGAACTAGACAAAGTCAAGGAGAAAAATAGTTTGGAATCCCAACTCTGACCCTAAGCAAGCAACATCATTTCTCTTTTCAATATCTTCATAGTAAATTGAGAGCTAAAATACTGTCAGTTCTCACCTCATATTTAAGTAAAGTCACTAGAAAACTTAAAGTGCTATAGAAATATGAGTTAGGCTTCCTGTGGAGTTGAAAGTAGAGTCCTGTGAAATGGGTGGATTATGCAATACCAGCCAATGGCTTCATAGCGGTGTTAAGTGGCAGAATCAACTTTAATGATTGATATTAACAATATTAAAGAAAATCTAATTCAAAGAATACATCACAGAAACAGGAGATCATTTAAATAAAATTAATGACAACTTGGAGACTAAATACCATCATTTTTAGGATAGAGCCAAAGCACTCCTAAAGAAAAATAATGTACATTTCTAAATCCTTTCATCAACAAAAGAGAGAATAAGCATTTTAATAAACTATGTCAATAAAGAACTTGAAAACCAACAATTATTTTTTTTAAAAAAACTAATAAACATCACCATAGTTCTTAGAATCAAAGAAGAGAGGAGTACTATATGAGAATCACTTCTAATGGACATGACTCTCTTCAACCATGAAATGCTTCAAACCAATTCCAATTGTTCAGTGAAGAAGGCCATATACACCCAGAGAGAGGGATGTGAAATGTGGACCACAACATAACATTTTCATGTTCTCTATTGATGTTTGCTTGCATTGTATTTCCTTTCTCGGATTATTCTCTCTTATAGATACAATTTCTCCTGAATAAAAAAATGATGTCTGGCAATAACTATACATATATTCGATTTAAGTATTCTAACATAATTATCATGTAGTGGATATCCTGCCATCTAGGGGAGGGGTGGGGAGTAGGGGGGAAAATTTGTAACAGAAAGCTCTGTAAAGGTTAATGTTTAGGAATTACGTATATATATGTTTTGAAAATAACAAGTATTAATAAAAAAAACAAAGAAGAGAGGAACAAATTTGAAAATTGAAAAAAAACTCATTAAATTAAGTGAAAAAAACTAATAACTTAAAAAATTAAAATAAAATAGATTAACTTGTAGCTAATATGAATACTTCATAATTCCTCCTTATTTAGAATTATAGAGTTTGCTTTTCAGTGTCACAAATCTAGTCTGAAGCAAATTTTTGTCTATTTCCATTGTCACTGTTCCAAAGGCACTGACTTTTCTTGAGCAAGGGTTGAATCCATCCACATTTCTGAGGCTTTTGAGTCCACTAAAATTAGAATGCATGTGGAAATTAAATTACAAGGGTCAGAAATAGCCAATGAGTTTCGTCTGTAACAGTGTCAGACTGAAGACCAGTGAAGAGCAGTTGCTATTATTATCTCTTTACTTGTAATCTTAAGTGAACTAATGGAAAACATTATTGTCTGTGTGAAATTTGGGCTTAGGTTGCCAACCTCCTAGATTATTCACCAGTACACCTTGAACTATCAGCAGGTAGTTCTAGACAACGTGGAGAGATTTTGCTAAAGATTGTCCTGGCCAAAGGCACACTGTGATGGAGTTATTTGATAGTATTGCTGGATTAGTACAATTTTTTAAACTAAATTTACTCATACCAATTTATTATAGGAAAGTGCAGCTAACCTTCCCAAATTTGATCTATGAGGATATGACTGTGCTCTAAAAAGGATTTACTTATAGTAGAGAGAATTGTAGCATATCCTACTATATTTTTTTTCTGAGTAGTTTAATTCAGCAGTTGGCAATTTCAAATCAAGAGGGAGGCTGTCAATATATTCTTGAGCTGCAGGCAACCTTACTGCATCATCTAATAAGTAGTCTTTCCCGTGACCAAGAGAAAGAGAGAATAATGAAATAGAAAGATAAGAAAAATCAGGATGTAATCATGTAGAGATGTAGAAATGATCTTAGAAATCATCTAGTCAAATCCCTTCATTTTATAAATGAGGAATGTAAGGCTAAAAGAGAAAAAAGTTTGATCCTGATAATATAGAATAATAAATAATTGAGCCAACATTTGAACTCAGGACCTCTGTCTTCAAATCCAATATCTTTTCCAATATTCCATAAAGGCTAAAGCCAATTTGAGTCAGATTTGTGAGTATGTCCATGGAGAATGGGTTCATGAACAATTGACCTAGACACCCTGGGAGTTCCTCTCATCTTACTGGTGAAGGAATGTGGAGTCTCCATGTTATACTTCTAAACAAGATAACTGACTTCACAGAATGATTACCTATAACGATGGAAGATGTGCTTATATTCAGAGCTAATGCTGTGGTCATTGGTTCTGTTGGGGGTTGTTTAAGGGAGAAAAATAATTGTTTTATTTGCATTGGGGAGGAAAGAGGCAAATGCTTTTGAACAGAATGATAATTTTATTTTTAATTCAACATTCAGTTAGTTTGTATTTTGAATTCATAAATTATTTACACAAAAAGGGGCCTTAGAGAGTATTGTTTCAAACCTATTCATTTTGCAGATGAGAGAACCATGGCCCAGAGAAGTTAAAAATTACTTGCCAGAGGTTACATGGAGAATGGGAATCAAGACTTGAATCAAGATTTCCTGATTCCAAGTCCCACATCAGCCCCTATACTATGCTACATCAAATCATGTTGAAATACAAAATGGGCTCCCAAATGAAAATGTTAGCATGAACAGTTTAACATTAAATCTCAGAGAATATAAAATAAAACAACAAAAACAACTTCTTAAAATTAGTCTCCACAAAAAAAGTAACAAAAACATTTTCTCTGGGACTCGAAAGAACTAGCTAACAAAATACACATAGTCTTAGAAAATTGCATTGCCTTAAGTATACATCACTCTTAATGCCCATTTTCCAATCTTCGAAATATCCCTAGGAAATAAGACTGTTTCTCATCTTTCCAAAGATAGAAAACAAATTGGACAGTTTCTCCCATGTTATAGTGTAAGGCAAAGAAACTTATTTGAAGGAAACATTAAGTGTTTTTTTCAAAGGTTTAGTGTAAAAGGGTAGCATATCTAGAAATGATTAAAGACAATCACTGATGCCTGAGGGATGAACCTCCTGGGGAAAAAATCACTTGGTCCCAATCAAGATTGCAGAACAAGCCCACTCTACAGCCACCTTTATCTAATCTCTTCTTTTTGAATTGATATACCCATCCATAGCTATATTTTTGTCATAGAGCTCTACTCAAGTCTAGTTCCCTAATTTTTATTTTATTTTTAATATCTATTTATTTAAAACTAAATACAAAATAAGAAAAAAATAGAAAAAGAAGATAGAAATTTTTTTAAAAGATTTGTCATGTGCCCAGGAAAATATCAAGGGGAAATAGAAATATGTAATAATAAACTTCCATTTCAAGAAAGTATGTATGATAATAGAAAACAGTATATTCATGACTCTCCATCTTTTCTTTGCTTCCTTGTAGGTTATTATTTTGTTCCCTACTATACATTTTTTTTCTTTATTTTTTTCCTCTTTCATCTTCCCTTCCCCAAGCAGGCTACAATTAAGCATAGGTATATTTGCACACACACATATTCACACATACTCATATGTATATTTATATGTATCCATGAACACACATGCTCCTATATGAATATGTGTACACATAAATATACATCTACATGAATGTCAACATTCATCTGAAATATTAATATGACTGAAATGTAATGTAGATTTCTTTCCTGATTAAATCTTTCAGTTTGTCTTTGCCCAAGATGAATGATTAGTAGCCCTACTTTTTTTTTTTTTCCTAATAAATTCTACTCTGGATCTTTGTTGTATTGTTTGTATAATCTTCTCCTTTAATTCTACTCATTAACTTGCCTTGCTATTATTTAACTCCACCCATGGATTCTTCCTTTATTTTCTCCCACTGCATCTTTTCCCTCCCTCTTTATCTCTTTCCCATTAATTAACATACCTTGTCCCATTGCCATAAATCTACACATCCTTCTATACCCTACTTCATCCTATTCCCTCTTGGTTTATTTATTTACAGATTCTGGAGAGTGCCATACCCTTTATGGCATTTATATCTATCTATATCATATGTATATCTAAATATCTCTATATCTGCATCTATATATGATCCCCAATTTAATCCATTTTTGATGTGAGTAGGTTTTCAGAACTACCAAACCTCCTTCTCCCCTCTAATGTCTCTATTATTTCTTCCTCTGCAATTCATTTCTACAGCATAATTATTATTTTTACCTTTTTCTAGATAGTTTTGCTTTTTAGGGTCCAGATCAATCATACTTAGTCCTGCCCCAATCTTTCTTCTGAACCCAATTACTGATGTTAATCTTAAACATATGCCTTGTATTTCCATGTAAAAAACAAATAATTTGTCCTTGCTGAGTCCTTTGAAATTAATCTTTGATGTTGGCTCTTTATATGTTAAATTTTCTAGTAAGTTCAGGTTTGGTTGAGACAAAGTCCTAAAAATCTGTGAATTCATTGAATGTCTATTTTTTTCAATTAATATAATGATTAGTTTTTCTGAATATTAAATTTTTGGTCACATTCATAGTTCTTTAGATTGTCATTATTATTCCAGGACCTGCTGTCTTTTATCATAGCTACAATAAATCCTGTACAATTCTAATTGTAGTTCCAGCATATTTGAACTGAGTTTCTTTTTCTTTTTATAAGAAACAGCTTGTATACTCATCAGGTTTACTGGATTCTTTTCTCCAGGGCCACATCTCTGGAGAGCAGCAGAGGTTCCCTCAGACTTCCCAGCCTCAGACCTCCCCTCCCTTTATTGTCTGGAAAATGAAAGTTCTATAGGTCAGCATTGAAGCTACCTCCAAACCCAGTTAGATCCAGGGCTCCCTGCTTGCTGGTTCTGTGGAGCTAGCAGCCTGGAGATGTTTGTACTTCACACAGGTTAAACCTCAGTTTTGGATTTTTTTTTCTCTTCTCACCTTGTGCCAGAGGACCCCCACTCTGCTCCATATTTGTTTTTCACTAGTTTATGTTTATCCTGAGGCACACTTTTTTTTTTTTTTTTTGGTGAGGGAAATCTGAAGAACTTGCAATTTTCTGATCTATTTTACCATCTTCTCAGAATCCTCCAGTTTCCTCATTTTTAAAAAGTAGTTGGAAAAGATGACCTTTGATGTCCTGCCTCTTTCTAGATTTCAAACTCTTAAGAATCATAGATCATAGTTTTAAGGGACCATATGAGAAATGAGACCAACACCATCATTTTACAAATGAGGAAAACAAGGTTCAGTAACTTGTCCCAAATTGCACAACTAGATTTAGTTAGCATTTGAATTCATATTTTCCTCAGTTCAAGCCCAGTGTTTGATCCTCTATGGCTTTTCTTGGATAATATCTCCTAGGTTTACCTCCAAAGTTGCTATTGTGACCCCATAGGGATTTCTTGGAAAAGACACTAGAGTTGTTTGCCATTTTCTTCTTCAGTTCACTTTTCAGATGAGTCAACTGAGGCAAACAAAGATAAATGATTTTCCCAGATTCATATAGCTACTAAGTATTTCAAGCCATGGTTGCCACTTAGGTCTTATAAGAGGCCCAATATTTTCTGTGAAATCTGCCTTGGTGGTTGTAAGTAAACAGTTTTATCTTTAACCCTGTTTTAAAACTACTTGCAGTTTAAACACTCTTGATGTAATTTATGAATCATCGCACAAATGAGGTTCTCTTAACCCATTTTTCTTGGTGTCTCTCCCTGGCCAAGTTTCCATTATTCCTGTTATCATAAGCCCTAGCCCAGAAACCCAAACTACTTAATGTCTCTGCCATTATCCATAATTACTTCTTCATTTCCCATATCTGCCTTTCTCTTCTGACTCTCCTACTTTCAATTAATATAAGTGATGAAAGACTACAAATACTGGCACAGTGGAGCAATCTGGAATCAGAGAACATAGGCCCAAATCCTGTTTCTCATACCAATCTCCTTATGATATTGGCCAAGTGATTTAACCTTCCTAGGTCTTAGTGTCATCAGTGCTAACATGAGGGGATTGGACTAGATGGCTCCTTTGACCATTTCCAGCTCCATCTTAAGTTTCTTGTCCTTGGTGTCATGATTGATCCCCAAAGAAAATCTTTATTTTTTTTTCTATCCACTTGGAGTGCCAGGTAGCTGAGAAATATGGCAACATAATAATAGTCAAGGAGTTACATAGTAGTTTTGTGTTTTAACTATAAATGGTGAGTGCTTACTAATTAAAAACCCAAGATTTCAGGGAGTGAACTTGGAATGGTACAACAAAGAGTGATCATGCAAATACTATGGTGTCTGTGTGTGTACAGATGTAATCATTATTATATAAAATATATTAGGCCATGTGTTTCTTTCTTTGACTCATTCCTATCTTCAATAAAATAAGAATCTTGAATGATCTCTTACCTTTTTGACATACATCTGGGTTGGGCTGGAGTAGACAAATTCATGAGACTTCTCAAACCTAAAATCTCAAACTCCATACCGCATGATTGCTATAGAAAAATATACAAAAACATTTTATGTACATTATTTTCTTAAGTCTCTAAACTTTGAAATAAGAATTAGGTGCTAAAAATCTTAGCATTATACATTTTAAATAGAAGGAAACTGAGGCAGAGAAATGCTAAGTAACTTTTCTATGGTCATACAAGCTAAGAAGTGTCAGAAGTGAGATTTAAAACCTAGGTCTCAGAGGCAGAGACAAGATGGTGGAGGAAAGGCAGGAACTTGCTCAATCCCTTCCCCAAACTGCTCTAAATTACTTTAAGTAGTGACTCTAAAAACATTTTAGAGTGTCAGAACACCCCAAAAGACAGAATAGAATATTTTTTATCCAAAGGTAACTTAGAAACTTAGCAGAAAAGGTGGGAGTTCAGTGCCAGCCCAGGCCAGACACAACCTCTGAATTATCAACAGTACTGGAGGCTTCTGAACCTCTCAGCTCAGAGACACCAGGGAAAACTCAGAAGGTCAGGGGAGAGTGTCTATGGCCAGCCCTGGCTGGCTCACTTTACAGTTCCAGTGGGGAGGGGGCACACCTAACAGCTCCAGCACAGAGAATGTGGTCAGATTCTTGGAAGGATTTCTGAAAACAGTTGCACAAAGCCCCTGAAGCTTGGGACAGGGGACCCTCCACCCTGGAGACAGAGCCCTACTTTAATAAGGAGTTAAAAGCAGAGTAATAGGCTAGAAAAATGAACAGAAAGCCAAAAAAATTAACTTCTCTAACCACTGAAACTTATTGTGGTGACAAGGAGGATCAAAATACACACTCTGAAGATGATAACAAAGTTGAAACTCCTATATACAAAACTTCCAAGAAAAATAAGAATTGAGTTCAGGCCAGGGAAAAGTCCAAAAGGGACTTTGAAAATCAAGTAAGATAGATAGAGGGAGAAAAAAAGGAAAAGAATTGAGAGAGGTACAACAGGAAATACAAAATGCTAATGAAAAGAATGACTTAAAAAACAAAGTTAGAAAAGATATAAAAAAGCTCATTGAGGAAAATAATTCCTTAAAAAATAGAAATAAGGAAATGGAAGCTAATGACTTTATGAGAAATCAAGATACAATAAAGAAAAACCAAAAAATTTAAAAAAAAATTGAAATATCTCATTGATAAAACAACAAACCTGAGAAAAATCCAGGAGACATAATTTTTAAATCATTGATCTACCTGAAAGTCATGATTACAAAAGGAGCCTAGATTATTTCAAGAAATAATCAAGGAAAACTGTCCTGATATTCTAGAAACAGAAAGTAAAATAGAAATTGAAAGAATCCACTGATCACCTCCTAAAAGAGATTCCCAAATAAAAACTCCCAGGAATATTATAGACAAATGCCAGAACTCCCAGGTCAAGTAGAAAATATTGCAATATCTAGAAAGAAAAAAATCCAAGTATAATGGAGTTACAGTCTGGATGACACAAGATCTAGCAGCTTCTACATTAAAGGACCCAGAGGCCTTGGGATATGATTTTCTGGAGAGAAATGGAGCTAGTACTGCAATCAAGAATCATCTACCCAGCAAAATTGAGTATAACACTTGAGTGGAAAAGGTGGTCATTCAATGAAACAGGATTTTCAAGCTTTCATGATGAAAAGACCAGAACTGAATGGAAAATCTGATTTTCAAATACAGGACTCTGGAGAAGCATAAGGAAACAATCAGGAATGTGATAACATAAAGGACTTAAAAAGAGGACACAGATATGAGTTGAAAATGAAGGGATAATATCTTCTTTTTAAAAATGATTAAATTAAGGGATGAGAGAGAAATGTACTGGGAAAAAGGGATAGGAAGACATGAAATGGTGCAAATTATCTGCCATAAAAAAGAGGCAAAAAAAGCTTTTACACTGGAGGGGAAGAGGGGGAGTACAGGGGAAGTGAGTAGACCTTACTTTCATCCGAATTGGCTCAATTAGGAAATACATACTCAATAAGGATATAAAAATTGATCTTAGCCTGAAGGAAAATAGGAGAGAAACAAGATATGGGAAGGGGGGAAGGAATGAGATAAAAGAAAAGGCATATTGGGAGAGGGAGTGATCAGTAGCAAAGCACTTGAGGAGAGATAGGGTGAAAAGAAAGAAAATAATTTGAGGGGAATATAATTAGCGGTAGTAATTGTAAAAAAAATTTTGAAAGTAAGTTTCTCTGATGGAATGTTATTGTTCTCTGGGAAATGATGAGCAGGAACTCTCAGGAAAAAAAAAAAAAAAACTGGAAAGTTCTCCATAAACTAAATTGAATATATTGTATACAATGTAACAGCAATCAATGATCTGGAATGACCAGCTGTAAATTACTTTGTTAATCTCAGTAGTACAATCATCCACAACTACTCTGAAGGACTTAGGATAAAAAATACTATCCATAATCAGAGAAGGAACTGATCAAGTTCTAAATACAGATCAAAGCAATCTCTCTCTCTCTCTCTCTCTCTCTCTCTCTCTCTCTCTCTTTCTCTCTCTCCTTCTTTCTCTCCCTCCCTCCCTCCCTCTCTCTCTCTCTCTCTCTCTCTCTCTCTCTCTTTATTTTTAACTTAATTTTCATGAGTTTTTTTTAAATTTTCATTAGGGTAGGAGATCTATGTTTTCTTTCACTACTTGATTTTTATAGAAATGTTTTATATAACTTCACTTGGGACTTCTTAATTTTGTGTGGAAATAAGGAGAGAACCTAGAACACAAAAATCTTTTTTCTTTCTTTCTTTTTTTTTTATTAAAGCTTTTTATTTGCAAAATATATGTATGTGTAATTCTTCAACATTTACCCTTACAAAGCTTTCTGTTACAAATATTTCCTCCCTAGTCCCCACCCCTTCCCTAGATGGCAGGAAGTCCACTACATATTAATTATGTTAAAATACTTGACAAATTGAATATAGGTATGCATATTTGCACACATCTTGCTGTGGAAAAAAAATCATGTCTATAGGAAAAAAAATCTGAGAAAGGAAACACAATGCAAGCAAACATCAATAAAGAGCATGAAAAGAACACAAAAATCTTAAAAACTAATGAAAAAATTGTTTTGAATATAACTGGAAAAATATTAAAGAAAAAAATAAAGAAAAAAAAACCTAGATCTCAATGAATCCAATTTTCTATCTACTATGCTAGAAAGCTTATATCATAAATGTAAAAACATTGTACAAAGAAAAGCAACACAGCCAAGATTAGAAGAAAAGAAGAAAACTGAGGAAAATTTTTCACAGCCAGTGTTTCTAATAAAAGCCTCATTTCTAAAATATATAAAGAATTGTGTCAAATTTGAATACAAGTCATTCTCCAATTGATAAGTGGTCAAAGGATACTAACAGGCAGTATTCAGATAGTTAAACCATCTACATTCATATGAAAAAATGTTTTAAATCACTATGAATTAGAGAAATGCAAATTAAAACAACTCTGACATACCACTAAACACCACTCAGATTAGCTAAAATGACAAGAAAAGATAATGATCCATGTTGGAGAGGATGTGGGAAAACTGGGAGATTAATGCATTATTGGTGCAGTTGTGAAATGATCCAACCATTCTAGAAAGCAATTTGGAACTGTGTCCAAAGAGCTACAAAATTGTCCATATCCTTTGATTCAGCATTGTCTCTAATGGGCCTGTATCCCAAAGAAATCATAAAAGGGAGAAAAGGATCCACATGAACAAACTTTTTTTTTAGCAGCTCTTTTTGTGGTGGCAAAGAATTGGAAAAGGAATAGATTTTCATTAATTGGAGAACAGCTAAATAAATTATGGTATATAAAATGAATAGAATATTATTGTTCTTTAAAAGTAAAATTAAGCTGACTTTAGAAAGGCCTAGAAATTAATGCTGAGCAAAACAAGCAGAACTAGGAAAATACTGTACAAAGCAACAACAAAATTATATAATTATCCACTATAATTGACTTGCTTCTCAGTGGCTCAGTGAGTCAAGGCAAACCCAAATCCTTTGCCTTTGCCTTAATTTTGAATGAAAAATGGTATCCAAATACAGAGACAACTATGGAGAATTGATATATAACAACACATACTATGTTTACTTTTTTTTCTTTTTCTTTCCTCTCATGATTATTCCCTTTTGTTCTGATTTTTCTCTCCTAATATGATGCTTAAGGAAAAAAAAATGTTTCTACAAGTAACTAGAGAAAATTGTTTTTAATTAAAAAAGAAAAAAAATCACTAAACATTTTCATGTCTATGAAGTCATTTCTGAAGTTCTAATAATCTATACTCCTCCTTTCCTCTGAGCTTCTATATTAACACTTTGTACTCCTTTTATGATATTTCCAGAGTAACTCAGAAAACTTATCAAGTTGTCAAATCCTGTCTTTATTTTATTATTTTATACACATTTTTATATTTCCCTAAAAACTTTTAAGTTCCTTGAAGGTAAGGCCTGGCATATTTTTAATTTCCTAATCATTTCACTATTTGTATGTACTAGATGTTGAATTAAATATTGAATTAATGAATACATATGTAGTGTACATATATATATGTATATATATATGAATTTTATCCCAGGAAACATTACCAGATAGCCTAATAGAAATGCATACATAATGCATGTTTGCCACGTGGATAGTCTATCCCTGATGAATATATATAGGATTTAAAATGTACTAAGTATAACACAGGAAGACAAAGAGACACAAAAGAATGAAAACCAAATTTTACATAAGTAAGAGATCAAGAGAAAAAAGTTGAAACAATGACTTTTAAATATTTTGGTACAGATAATTGATTTTAATGCTAAACTATTATTTATGTCAAGTGAAGTGACACTGTGTTGCTCAGATTTCTTCATAGATTATACACTTTCAAAAAACCAAAACAACAAACCCTTGGTTTGACTAACCTGTCAATCTCTTTTAAAGCTCTATTTTCTAGCCTTCACACTAATTCCAAAGTGTTCCATTTTTGTACAGAAATGAAAGCAGCATCTTTGTTATTTAATGGAATGAAGAGACCATAGCAAACAAGTAATGTCTTCTTTTAGCAAATGCAATCCAAATTTGTTTTTTTGTTGGGGTAAGGGAGAGGGAATCACTTCTCATGGGCTATCTGGACTATTAGAGGAAAAATGGATGACAGATTGTAGTCATCATTTGTACTGGTACATGGAAAGAAAAGCAATGTCTTATGAACATTTTTACTGCCATCTGTATCTACATTATGTTCCTGAAAATCAAAAAACCCTGAAATCTTGCAAATGATGATCCAGATGTTTCGTCTACCATGATACCAAAAGAAAAAAATAAAGCCCAATGTTCCTGGTCTGTTACATAGATAAAATATTGGCCTCCCTCTCCATCCAAAATAGGTAATCCCCTCTCAGTGTCTGAAATGCTACCCTTTTGGTTTCATTCCTTTGTTCTAAAGCTTTTTAAAGTATTCTAAAAAAATACTACCATGATGCAAATTATTCATCTCTGCTATCCTAGATTACAAGTTATTAGTATATTTTTCTTCACATACAGGTAGAAGGAATGGAATAGACATTAGATAAGCAATGCTAAAAGTGAGCAGGAATGGAAGATGTGATATTCAAGGCAAGCTTTGCCAACTTCACTTAAGTTGTTATTCTTTACTGGACCATTGTCCCTCTCCTTCTCCATTACTGAAGACTGGGGAGTTGTTGAAATAATATTATTTTAGCTATCTACTCCTGCATGATAACAACATAGATAAACAGAGGACAGATTAGAGGACACAAAAAGGCTTGGATTTTTTTCAGCCTCTTTGCACAATGCCAAATGGTGATGAAGTTCCCACAAAGATCAAAAGAGAAATTATAAATTCCAAAAAGCTTCCTGCAGTGATCTATGCACTAGAACATTAGTCTCTGAGAGAAAACAAAAAATCAGGAGACTGAACTCACTCAGAATGTAATGGAAAGGACAATGTACACAATTTTCCATCAGAACAAAGAAGCTTACAAAAGGTCAGAGAAGGCAAATGTACTGGAAGCAATTTATTGTATAAACACTGGTTGGGTTCTTTAGCAAGGAAGAAAATCAATAAATAAACCATTTTGACATACAGATTGGAAACATGGGACCACAAATGACCAAGAAATCAGAAGTGAAAAGAAAAAAATATATATGTTTTGTGCATATGTATATATATATATATATATATATATACAGATATATATGCTTATATATGCATAAAATCTATTCTGATATTTGGATCTGCAATAAGCAAATATAAATACAATTGAATGAATCAATGAATCAGTGGATGGGCAGATAGATTTAGGATTACAAAAATATGTAGTAGGAAAATAAGAGTGCTCATCTTTCCCTTCCAATATACTATATAATATGTGAATTCTATGCTTGTTAGATAGCTTGGTCCTTTCTAGGGTATACCTCCTACTTTTCTCTGTTTTCAGCTCCTCCCTCGTCACTTCTGAAATATTGAGATTCTATCTGAACATTTCATAATTAAAACTCAAGCTAAGGGACATCTTTTTTCCTGCTTACAACAGACCATCAGTTTATTAAAAATTCAATGTTTGCCAAAAAATTTTAACCCGAAGTTTGAGAAAACATTTGCATGTTGTTTAGATTTGGAAACCTGCTATTTCACTAAGTGAAATGAGGAAAAATCTTAATTATAAAGTGTTTTTTGACTAGAAGTCCAGGGATCTGTTTTAACCTATGCAAAGTCAGTGTCAAAATCCATTCTGATTTCCCAAGAAAATTCAGTGTTCAACAAGAAGTGTTCAAAAGTATGTTTTCTCGAAGTGTAGAGATTGTGGCACTTAGGAGTAAATAATAGAAAAATGTTAGGTAACAAAGTGTAATGTGTCATATAACTGAAACTAAAGCTACATAAATTCAGACACATTAAATACAATTTCAAACACCATGTCATAATTATGTGGCAGACAAATCATACTGGAATGTAATAATTAAAGAGACAGTTCTTTCTAGCAACAAAAGTTTCAAAAAAACATTATTTTTTTAGGCAAGTAGCTAATACAGTAGATAGACATCTGAGTCTGAAGTCAAAAAGACCTAAGTTCAAATATGACCTTAGACATTTACTCATTATGTGAGCCTGGGTAACTAGTTTAAACTCTGCCTCAGTTTACTCACCTGCAAAATGGGAATTATATTAGCACATAACTCCCAGAGTTGTGAGGATCAAATGAGATAATAAAGGTGCTTAGCACAGCATCTGGTGTAGAGTAAGCACAGTAATGATTATTTCCTTCCTTCCAATTACTAAGCAAAAGCTTTGTAAATAACTAGCAGCAGCATCCATCCACCAATGATTTAGTTTTCTAAGTTCAAAAGCAGAAAAGGAGAATGTGTTTCTTTGTTAAACTACTCACATATAAAATACAGATCACCAGGAGAGACATAATTGTCTCATTGAAAGCACTGTATGTGGCCAAAGACAGTGAGTTTGAAATGGAATAATTTCATCCTTTAAAACCTTGGATTTGTTCCCTACAGAGGCTAATTTGTTTTGCTCTAATACTTGAATCTAGCCCTCCAATTCTCAAATCCTAGAATTTAAAGGGACAACAAAAGTCAACTCTCAGAAACAGAAGGGGGGCATATTATTGACACCTATTTATTTATATATTGCATATTATATATTTATGCTTATTTATATAAGCAGTTAAATAAATATCCTCCATCTTTTTTCTCCTAAATCACGTAAGCTTCTGGCAAACCATGTTATCTCCATATTATAGAATGGTCAGCTCCTAATGAGCATATTTCTTTGGTTTTTATTGTTGTTTTTGCATCCTCAAGACCTATGTGCCTGGCACATAGTAGCTACTTAATAATTCCTTATTGATTGATAATTTGCTCTTGCCTGGGCCCCTGGCCTGGTGATGGCCAGAGAGGAATGGAAGGAAGGTGGGAGGAAGAACCAGGAGGCCATTGTCACCAAAGGCAGAAATACAACCACTGGCAGTGGTTTTCATCCTTCTCATCCCTCCCCTGATGTATTCTTATGCCTTTTTACTTGGGTTGAACTGTGGAAATTGCAATAGGCATTGCCGTTCCCTTATTGATTTACCTGGCTGGGCAACACTGGGACCAGAACCGACTCTCCACTACTTAGCCAGTGATTGGAAACAAGCCTGGACCTCAGCATTCTCTGGAAGATGGAGAGATTGGACAAGGTGGCCTCCCGGATCCCTCCATCTGTAGATCTTTATTATCTGCTGATTATTAAAGGAAATAAAATAATATAATTCACTCGGCAGAAAACCAAGAAGACAAAAGCTCTGATACACTTTGATTCCACTCCCCACATTTTTAGTTTTAATGAAGAGCAAAAGTACAATTATTTGGCCACCTGCTGTATGCAAAGCTCTGGTTAGCTTTGTGACCCAATGATTAGTGCCAGCACAGTCGGGAAGACTTAACTACCCAAGTTCAAATCTGGCCTCTGAAAGTTTTGCTGAGGTCCAGGCTAGGACCAGACAAGGGAAGGGCAGGGCCCCACCAGCACAGCATGTGGCCATGCTCTATTAGCTTCTATAGGGGAGTATTAGAACTGCTGTAACAGAACATTATCTAGAAATGCTTGGGAAGGAGACACGGTGCAGGTGATTTTTTTTAAAAGCCTAGTACAGGAGTTTATGTTTAGTCCTAATATATTTCATATCCCTCATATTCTTGCCTCATTCCAACTCAAGTAGTTCTGGGCAGCCATCTCACAAAGGATCACAAGTGAGACTATGCAAAATTGGGAATACTTTGCTGCAAATTTATTCCCATCACTGGGAAAATAACTCAAAACATATTTCCTACTGACTAAGTCATTAGCACATCTGTCCCTCGATATAATTGCATCTGTCAAATAGTCAGGAAGATATCTGTTTACTCTGCCACAAATACAGCTGTCAAGAGTACTTGTTTCCAAACTATGGCTCTTCTCACTTTCCACCCTGAACCACTCATGAATGAGAGTTCTCTATCTTTTCCCTTTGCCAGTTGGGAATATCATCCTTCATTCTCCTCATAGTACTTATAAGAACAGAACAGTGAAAATTTGTAGGATATTTTAAATGTACATTTGTAAGCTGATGAGTAAAGATATATGATGATGATGATAAGGATAATCATAAATATTGGGAGAAATAAACAAATAAAATTTCTTTCTATATTTTTCTCTTCATGCATTTTTCTTTCAAGAATCTTTCCTTCCTAAACAAAACTGCACACAGGGCCTTGGGCAACCTTCCTGAAAAAATATTTTGTGGGCTTTTACCGGAAAGATAACAATCATACTCAGCACCTGCTACAACAATGTAGCAATTAGCTAATTGTTCATCCGTGGATCTATGATTAAATGCTGCCATTAACTGGACCCCTCTTATTTCCATTGAGCACACAGACTGTATGATGTAACTAGTATTGAACACAAGTAGAAGATATTTACAATAAATTCAAATTAAAGTATCTATAGTCTTAAACTTTTCTGGCAAGTACATAATAATCTGGGTCCACAATCAAAGAGAAAATAATGGGATGTCAAAACATCATCCTTACTTGAAAATAAAAATAGAATAAATTCTCTGTCTCTATCTCTCTCAGTCTCTGTCTCTGTGTCTCTGTGTCTCTCTGTGTCTGTGTGTGTGTCTCTCTGTCTCTCATTCACTCTTGTTCTTTCTCTCATTTTCTCTCTCTCTCTCTCTCTCTCTCTCTCTCTCTCTCTCTCTCTCTCTTTGTGTGTATATATCTTTCACACACATATACATGTTCCCATTTTTGCTCTTTAGAGTTCCTCAGATGTTGACTCAGAAAATGTTAAATTTAATTTTTCACAGAAAACAAAGCATCTCCCAGAATGTTAAAATTGACTTCTTTATCATAAAAAGAATTTGGGGCAAGAATATTGGTTTGTTTATTTTTTTTGGTATCAACGAGGAGACACAAACTAATTAGAAAACTAGATAATGAATTTGTTATAAAGGCTGAAATGGATAATTCAAATCTTTTTCTGTAAGATCAACTTTTTTATTAACCTATGCCAATTGATTTAGAAAATAACTTAAATACAATATAATTCCTTCTTCTGTCTTTCTCCATTTCACTGATACATAACAGCACTTTCTCTGTAGGAAGTAATCCTAGAAGGTTTCTTAGGGGTACTGAAGTTAAGTGTTTTGCTTGTGGGTATGCTACTATTTTATATCACAGCCAAGATTTTAATCCAGGACTTCAAAGCTGCAAAGCTGAACCTCCATCCACAATTGCACTCTTCCTCCCATTTTAAAGATCAGAAAACTAAAACCCAGAGATTTAAAATGACATTCCCACAGCCATAAAACTATTTAGGGGCAGAAATTACATTTGCTATATGACAGATTAAGCTATTTCTGCAATTAGTTTATGAAGTCTTCCTCAAACCTCACATGAAGTAGTAATATTTCTAAAATGTGAAAATGTCTATCTATTAAGCCCTTTTTGAACATTTTATCCACAAGGAATTTCTTTTCCCTTAGAACATCTATATAAAGAATATATTCTATTCTTTTATTATATATTGAGAGATCATTTAATGATCATATCCTATCTTGTATTTAATAATTTGTGCATGTATTGTTGCTCCTAAAAATTTTAGGGTCCTTGAATGTAAGGACCTTAACATTTTTTCCTATTCAGTTCTTTGTAAAGTCTAAATATTGAATTAAATATAAAATTAATGAATGCCATTCTAGTTAGCTGAGAACTTAGAAATATTAAGAAGACTAATCAGCACAGGAACTATAAAAAGGTTTTAAAAGAGGCAAAGGGTACAAAATTAATGATGGGATGATAATGATCTTTCATTTCACCAACAAGAAGAGAATATTATTGGTCAGTAGAAGCTAAGAAAATCTTCTTACCTGTGTCAGAATACAGCAGCATAGGAAAGCTAGTGGGGGAATGAAAAAGAAGAAATATGAATGAATACTACAAAAGCAGGAATAACCACAAAGTATAAACTAAGCAGAGGATAGGATAGAGGAGAAAGGTGAAATAGGAGCAGAGACAGCACAGGAGCGTGAGGACAAACAGCTCTACATACTTTAGTGTAGCCAGAAGGCAGCATTGTGTAATTATTGCTCCTGCTGAAAGCCATGAGTCATTAAGAAAAGGTTGACTTATATTGACTATATCCTATTTAACAAAGCAAGTGTGTAATACAATAATGGAAGATTTTTTTTTTCAAAACCTAATTAACATATTTCAAGAATTGCCCTCAATCAGCTAAAGTTCAAAGAAAATTTCTTAAATGACTATGTAGTTATATTTCTACCATATTTAACATATTGGACTACTTGCCATCTAGAGGAGGGGGTGGAGGAAGAGGGAGAAATTAGAACACAAGATTTTGCAAGGATTAATGTCAAATAAATATCTATGCATATGTTTTGAAAAACAAAAATAAAAAAAGCTTTAATAAAAATTTGACCAATGACACCAATTTAAAAAAATTTCCTAGCTAAATTCTGTATCTATTTCACACATTTTATAATTCTCTTTAAAAAAAAAACAATCTTATTATCTACCTAAGCTTATTCAAATAATGGTAACAAAGTTACCCTATATTTAATTAAGATTGAAGCCATATGCAGGAGGCACCCACATTTATCCCTTTAGCCCCTTAAAATTTTTCTACTCTAATTCTTTCATTGTTGCATTTACATTTATTTGGAGGAAAATGAATCTCTAGTTTTAACAATATAAGTCTTACATCTTTCTTTTAGATTTCTTTCTTTTCTTCACGTGACTCCCAAGAATATTGCTACTTCAGTTTTGCCTCCTTTTCTCTAGAAATTCCTAGAACTTCCTCTCAACTTCCAAATATACAATCTTTATTATATTTTAAAAGAAAAAAAATAACCTTCACTTGTTACCCTCTAACTACCATCATATTTCTCTCCTGTTTGCTAGAATAACAGTATGTCCACACTTGGTATTTCCATTGCCTCATTACTTACTTTCTTTCTGATGCTTTACAATGTGCCTCATACTCTATGTACTCTGTGAAACTGTATTCTTCAGTTATCAATGACCTCTGCCTTGCAAAGTCCAAAGACATTTTGTTCTGTTTTCATTTTCCTTTGCTTTTTTACAGGATCTGTCAATAATGATTGCCTCTTTCTTTAAATTTGGCCTACCCCAGTCTCTGTGACTCTGCACTACCATGATTTTCCTGCTGCTTTTCAGTCTACTCTTCTTTGCCTAATTCAAGGAATCCCCTTTTGTTACTCTCTTTTAAATATATGTATCCTTAGAACTCAGTCTTTACCCTTTTGCCCTTTTCACTTTGTAATTCTTCCATTAACCATGGAATTGTTCTGGATCTTGTAACCTAAAACCGCCAAGCATATTACGACTCCATCCTTTTCATTTCATTTTTAACGAGCTCTTATTTTTTATTGATATTTCATTCTCAGTGTATTCTCTACTACAACTTTACGTCAGCCCTCTCAAGCCTAATCCCCTGTAAAATGACTTGTCTGTGTCCTGCCTTCTCTCTCTTCAGTAAATGAGACAAATGCTAACAAATTAATTTTACTAAAATATCATTGTCACAGTTTCATCACATCAAACCCCTGTTTAAAAAAAATAGTAATTAGTGGCTGACAATTTTCCAGATGGCAAAATTGTGTGGGGACAGCATGAAGTCCATTTTCCTCTGCTTAGAACTCAAGGTCTTCAACAACCTATCTTGAATTCAACTTTCTATTATCACTGGGTTTTTTACCCAGAGTTAAATTTGCTGCTCCCACTCAATTGATTTTCATGTTGTTTCCTTGTTCTTGATCTTTTCCATACACATATCACTGTTGCAATTGTTTCTCTTTTCAGTCAATCAAAAAGCATTATTAAGCATCAAGCATTATCAGTGCAAATCCAATGAATGAAAAATCCTTATTTATGAGGAAACTATATTCTAATGGGGAGGAGTCAATAAGGACTTATAAAGAAAAAGAAAAAAAAAAGAGTATACACAAAGTAATTAAATATAAGGTAATTTGAGGAGGGGAATTGGTTAGAATGTCCACTCCATTCTCCTCCACATTTATAAATTTACTAGTTCTTCAAGGAACAGCTGAGACCTCCCTGAAGTATAAAGTTTCTGCCCCAAAGCATTTTTTACTTCAGAGCACAGATCCCGGAGAGATGTATCTGTGCAATTCATTTAGAGCTTAACACAGGCTTTTCTAATTTGTTTTTACCTTTTTATCCAAATGTGTTTCTTTGTTAGTTACCAATTGTTCTATCAACAGATATTTATTAAATGTTTAACACGTGCCAGGTACTCTAAACCACTGGGAATACAAAGGCAAATAATGAAAAATCCCTTGTCCTTGAAAGGGCTATGTTTTAGTGAGAAAAATACAATATGGAATAAACTCAAACAATGCAAATAAATATAAGATAATGATGAAGAAATGAAGTTTTTAGGAATGATGGACTTTTAACTTTCTATGACTTTGCTGGCTTGTAGTAGATAATAATAACTAGCATTTATATAGCTCTTTAAGTTTTGAGAAACACTATAAATATTACGTGTTTTTATCTTCACAATAAACCTAGGAGGTGCTATTATTATTTCTTTTTTACAGATGAGAAAACTGAGGTAGACAAAGTTAAGAGATTTGCCCAGAGTTAAACAGATGGGATTTTTGGATGAGATTTGAACTCAAGTTTTCTTGAATCTATATCCAATATTCTTTCCAATGTATGGTTTAGCTGTTTCTAAATGTAAAAGTGCCTGAAATATTATCAATCACTGGACATTCAAAATAATCTCTTATTCCACTAAGAGGATGACTACAGGCATGTGATAGATAATTTACCAATGACATGACTCAATTTGTATATCAACTACATATGCTTTGGTTATTTTGAAATGACCCTTTCTGGAAAACACAAGTTCTCTATTTTCGATAACTGAAAAGTTGTTGTGTTAGCTTATTTAAGCCATCAGGTTATTCGCTCTAAAAAGCTATAGACGCATATACATAAAAATATATATGTATATGCACGTATATACACATATGTGAAACATACATATATATATACATACACATAAATGTGTGCATATATGCATATACATATATGTGAATATAAATGTTCTTTATTCATGTTTCTAAAGAAAATGCATTTTTTATTTGGGTATTACTTAATTGATCTCTAGCCCTATATCCTATATTTCTAGCAAGCTTTTATCAATGTGCTTCTTGGATTATCAATTTCAATCTCTCTGTTGCTGAGTAGACAGCCCTTTTGAACTGATGTGACCCAAAGTATTCATCTTCTCGACACCAGGTTCAGTTGGGTAATATTTTCTCAAGTACTTAACCTGGCCCTCAAAGAACAATCAGCAAAAACATATGTAAAGTTCATTACCAGGCCAAGATTTGAAGTCTTTCTCTGGATAACACTTAGTCCTTTGTGTTTTATTAGAGAAATTTTTAAGAATTCAGGACCTCATTATCTGGTTTCTCATCCTGTCAGGTGATCTTCAGAATCTTCCGACGACAATTCAAATGGAAGTGATTTAGTTTCCTGGCACAGCATTGGTATTCTGTCCAGGTATTGTCAGCCATACAACAATGAAGTCATCATAACAGCTCTGTGGACTTACTTTTCAGTTTGGTAATCACTCTAACACCTCTTCTCTCCCACACTTCCCTTTGAAGCCTCTCAAACACTAAGCTAGCCATGGTAATATTATCAATGTGAACATCACTGGGAAGTACACTGCCAAGGTAAGAGAACTTTCTACAGTTTTCAGAAGTTCACTATTTGCTATAAGGAGTTGTTTTACATATGGATCCACACAACTCCATTGGGTCGGTCACATTGAACACCAAATATGTACTTGCCAAAAATACTATATTATGGAAAACTCACACAAGGAAAGCTTTCACAAGGTGGTCAGAAAAAGTGATACAAGGACACTCTCAAGGTCTCTCTTAAGATCTTTAGGATTATCACTATTGATCAGAGAAATGTAAATCAAGACAACCCTGAGGTACCACTACACATCTGTCAGATTGGCTAAAATGACAGAAAAAGTTAATGATGAATGTTGGAGAGGATGTGGGAAGGCTGGGACACTGATGCATTGTTGGTGGAGCTGTGAACGGATACAGCCATTCTGGAGAGTAATTTGGAGCTATGCTCAAAAAGTTATCAAACTGTGCATACCCTTTGACCCAGCAGCATTTCTATTGGGCTTATATCCCAAAGAAATCATAAAGGAAGGAAAGGGCCCCACATGTGCAAGAATGTTTGTGGCAGCCCTTTTTGTAGTGGCTAGAAACTGGAAACTGAATAGATGCCCATCAATTGGAGAATGGCTGAATAAAATATGATATATGAATGTTATGGAATATTATTGTTCTGTAAGAAACGACCAGCAGGACGATTTCAGAGAGGCCTGGAGAGACTTGTATGAACTGGTGCTGAGTGAAATGAGCAGAACCAGGAGATCATTATACACGGCAACAACAATACTATATGATGATCAGTTCTGATGGACATGGCTCTCTTCAACAATGAAATGTTTCAAACCATTTCCAATTGTTCACTGAAGAAAGCCATAGACACCCAGAGAGAGGGATGTGAAATGTGGACCACAACATAACATTCTCATACTCTTGATTGATGTTTGCTTAAATTGTGTTATGTCTTTTGTGTAGATACGATTTTTCTTGTACAACAATGATAAGTTTGGAAATATGTATACATATTTTTGATTTGCCAATATTTTAACATAATTAACATGTAGGGGATATCCTGCCATCTAGGGGAGGGGTGGGGTGTTGGGGGAAAATATGTAACAGAAAGCTTTGTAAGGGTTAGTGTTGAAGAATTACCTATACATATGTTTTGCAAATAAAATAAAATTTAAAAAAAAATAAAGAGACAGATGGAGTCAAATGCTCCCAATACACATTCTTTCACTGGAAAAATAAAAATTGTACTCCAATAACAGCAAGAGGAGAGACAATATTCAGAGAATGTTCCCTCTACTATGTTCATCTTATATAGTTTGTTTTCTGGTTACTTGAAGCATGACTCATTATATATATATATCAAAGTCCTTTTCTATTTCACTTTATATGTTTAAACCATAGTTTGTGGTCAGTTTGATTTTAAAAACCACACAATTTCTGAACTAGAAAGTAAACTATGGAAATATAGTTTAATCTCTTGATTGTTGAGAAGAAATTATAATGAAAATGAGTGATTAAGTGCCTTGTCTAATTTATATAAATAGCTGGTGATAGAGAAAAGATGGAAATCTAGGTTCTTTTAAACTCTAAGTCCATTGTTGTTGGTCATTATCAGGTGCCCTGACTGATGAAATCCAATATGTACTATTTGGTTAATGAATTATTTTCCCCCCTTAAATTTTATTGTGCCAATTTTATGTGCTAAATTTTATTTTTCAAATATAAAAGTTTTATTGAGCAAAATAAAGATAACTAAATATTTGAAAAAAAAAAGATCTTTAGAATTGATTGTATGACAGGACACTGGCACAGGACTGCCCAGCATGGCGTGCCCTCATCAGATAAAATTCTGTGCCTTATGAGCAAGCAGAACTGAATTAGCTGAGAAGAAATGTGAGTAGTGCAAAGTTAGAGAAGTCACCCCAAATTTTCAGAGGGACTATTTTATGCAATCTGTGAAAGAGCATTCTGAACTTGTATTGGTCTGATCAGTCACAGCCAAGCTAACTTGATTTTAACATAGTGATGTCATTTTGGTCCCCTTTAAGAATAAAGGATCATGACCAACTAAGGATTCAGGATCACTTCCTTAGACCAATAAGACACCACGTGGGGAATTTAGTAGGAAATTTAACATATTCAGTTTTTAAAAATCTGTCATTCAAATTTTGGAGATATAATTGTTATGAGTAATTTTCAAAAGTTATATTCAAGGCCAGCATTGCAGTGAGCATCTACCTCTACACAAATGAATTGAAAAAAATAAGTGATACCTGATATTTACATGTTTGTTTAAAACTTATAGATTGCTTTGTGTAGATTTTCTCATTTAATATTCACAACAACACTGTGAAGTAAGGACTAGAATTACTTCTCCCATTTTGTTGATAATGAAGCCGAAGTTCAATCATTTCTCATGATCACATAATCATTAAGAATCAGAAATAATTTGTATCTGGATCTTCTTGGTTTCAGATACAATACTAGCTAGCATTTAATACAGTTTAGAGTAGTGTAAGTGAGTAGTATAGTGTAATATGATGAGTACACTATGTGTCCTCTCTGATGTCAAGATAATAACTCAAAATCACCATGGCATGTTTCACTGGCTTTCATAGATATGCCATAAAACAAAGGCATAAAAGTCTTGGTTATCAATTTGACAAGTGAAACTACTCTTTTTTGCAAGTCACAATTAAGTGAATTTGATCATGTAAGGTAACCCAAACAACTAGAATATGAAATGAATGGTTCTATTATTCCTATAATTTCAATTAATAAATTACAGATAGTATACAATAATCAGAGTTCATTTTTCTTTTGTTTTGTTTTGTATTAAAACTTTTTAATTTTTCAAAACATATGGTTGGACAATTCTTCAACATTAGCCCTTAAAAAATCTTGTTTCCCAGGGAAAGGCCTGTGGGATCTGAGTGCGGAACACAATATAGCATTTTAATGCTTTCTGTGGATTTTTGCTTGCATTGTTTTCCTTTTCAGTTTTTTTTTTTGCTTTCTCTTTCTAGATCCGATTTTTATTTTAGCAACAAGATAACTGTATAGATATTTATACATATATTGGATTTATCATATATTTTAACATATTTAACATGTATTAGACTACCTCCAGCTAGGGGTGAGGGTGAGGGAAAGGAGGAAAAAATTTGGAACAGAAAGTTTTGCAAAGATCAATGTTGAAAAATTACTCATATGTTCTGTAAACAAAAAGCTTTAATAAAAAAGGGAAAAAAAGAAAATACTATATTGTGAACCTCACTAAGTTCCCACAGTCCTCTCCCTGGGTGTATATGGCTTTCTTCATTATAGAACAATTAGAACTGGTTTGAATCATCTCAGTGTTGAAGAGAGCCATGTCCATCAAATTGATCATTATTTAATCTTGTTTTTGCTGTGAATAATGATCTCCTGATTCTGTTCATTTCATATAGCATCAGTTCAAATAAGTCTCTCAGGCCTCTCTGAAATCATCCTACTGGTTGTTTCTTACAGAACAATAATATTCCATAACATTCATATACCATAATTTATTCAGCCACTCTCCAATTGATGGGCATCCATTCAGTTTCCAGTTTCTAGCCACTACAAAAAGGGCTGACACAAACATTTTTGCACAAGTGGGTCCCTTTCTCTCCTTTAAGATCTCTTTGGGATATAAGCCCAATAGAAATGCTGCTGGGTCAAAGGTTATTCACAGTATGAGAGCCCTTTAGGCATAGTTCCAAATTGCTCTCCAGAATGGTTGGATCTGTTCACAATTCCACCAGCAATATATTAGTGGCCCAGTTTTTCCACATTCCCTCCAACTTTCATCATTATCTTTTCCTGTCATCTTAGCCAATCTGACAGGTGTGTAGTGGCATCTCAGCATTGTGTTAATTTGCATTTTTCTGATCAATAGTGATTTAGAGCACTTTTTCATATGACTATAAAAGGTTAAATTTAATCATTTGAAAATTGCTCATATCCTTTGATCATTTATCAGTTGGAGAATGGCTTGAATTCTTATTAATTTGAGTCAATTCTTTATATATTTTAGAGATGAGGCTTTTATCAGAACTTTTGAATGTAAAAATGTTTACCCAGTTTGTTGCTTCCCTTCTAATGTTGTCTGCATTAGTTTTGTTTGTACAAAAGCTTTTTAAGTTAATATAATCAAAATAATCTATTTTGTGATCAATAATGATTTCTAATTCTTTTTTGGTCACAAATTACTTCCTCCTCCACAGATCTGAGATGTATGTTTATGTTCTAATTTGTTTATAATATCACTTTTTATGTTTAGATCATGAACCCATTTCAATTTTATCTTGGTATACCTTGTTAGGTGTGGGTCAGTGCCTAATTTCTTCCACACTAGTTTCCAATTTTCCCAGCAGTTTTTGTCAAATAGTGAACTCTTATCCCAAAAGCTGGGGTCTTTGGGTTTGTCAAATACTAGATGACTACAGTCATTGACTATTTTGTCCTGTGAACCTAATTTATTCGACTGATCAACTACTCTATTTCTTAGCCAGTACCAAATGGTTTTGATGACCACTGCTTTAAAATATAGTTTTAGATCTGGTACAGCTAGCTCACCTTCATTTTTTTTTCATTAACCCTCGAAAGTCTTAAACTTTTCTTCTTCCACATAAATTTTGTTGTTATTTTTTCAAGGTCAGTAAAATAGTTTCTTCAGAGTTTGATTGGTATAGCCCTAAATAAATAGAGTATTTTTGACAGCATTTTTATCTTTGTTATATTCCCTCGACTTATCCAAGAGCATTGATATTTTTCCAATTGTTTAGGTCTGACTTTGTATGAAAGTGTTGTGAAGTTTTGCTCATACAGTTCCTGACTTTCCCTAGCCAGATAGATTCTAAATATTTATACTATGAATAATTATTT
>JAJPUD010018293.1:0-29021 GCA_023553655.1 Myrmecobius fasciatus | reverse complement strand
GGGGGGGGGGATAAAGTTTGGTCTGAAATTGCATTACTAAGTCACAGATGTTTCCTGTAACTGGATACATATGCCTTGTAGGAATTTTGAACTGCTTTCTGATGTTTAGCTTTGTTCATTACTGATCATGTGGATAATTTCATTTTGAGGTTTTCTAGTCTTGTTTACAGAGCATGGAAAAAGTAGCTGTAGTAAAAAATATTGCTCTCCCTAACCTAGCATTGATATGATTTCAGGCTGTGTTTGTATATGTGAAGGTGAAGGAATAAAATCTACAGAGATGATGTTTATATTTAGCTGAATTAGTCCTATATGTTCTTCTTATGCCTCTTTTATAAAACTAAACAGCTTGGCAGGATAATGACCAAAAACATGTCCTCAAGGATTGACTGCCAAATGTGTGAAAAGCAGTCCAGACTTTCTCCATTTTGAAGCATTAAAAGTGTCCTTTTATCTAAGAATTTAATGATATAACCCAGATAATTATTTTCTTCTTCTTCTCTTTTCTCCTTTTCTTACCAATTGGAAGAAAAAAAAATATGTCATCTGGCACTGAAACTAGAAATGACCTGAATTATGGAATTTATGGGAGTATATTTTAAACCATGCTGTTTTGTTGACTGTTTAGCAGGAAGCGGCCAGATGACTATATGTTGCTGCTGTTTACTTATTGGCATATTTTTAAAATTTTTTTTAATTTATTTAATTTATTTTTTTTCTTATTGGCATATTTTAATCCTGTAAAGAGTGTGGTTTGGTTTCAATTTAAATTTATTAACTGTTGAACCAGTACAGATCCATTTTCTAGTATTGCAAAAGCATAATATAAGGTAGGACTCAAAAATGTATATTGGAGTCTCACTTGTAGAAGTACATAGAGAAGTCAACTCATCAGAAATTTCTCCCTAAAAACATTGAAAAGTCTTTTGAACAGTAATTTCATATAACTCTTGGTTTGTCTGTGGGATTAGGGAATAGTTAACAATCATGAAAGAGAAACTTAATAAAAGATCTCATCCAAGAAATGTGTAGGTAAAAAAAGTAAAAGGTAGGTTGGTTTGATGAATGACTATTAGCATTTGTGCTGTTTTATTAGCTAATAATGCCAAGAGAAATTAAGGAAGGTTCTCCCTGCATTGGATGAACCCTCTGACAAAATCGTGAGAGGATATAGGCAGAGTTGAGTAAGATGGGTAGATATGTATTGGTCTTCATTTGCATTATTGTAAAGAATATTGACATTAAGATCATAGATCCACTTGAGTATTTTGAATGTCAGGAATCTAATTACATCTAGGAAAAGTGAGGGAAATTTTAATATCCCTTAGATTGGGATATAACCAATAATTCAGCTGAAATTTTCAGAATGTCAGAACTGTAATTTTACTGTGTTATCACCATAAAGTCAATAGTGAAAAAATATCCTCATTTTATAGAAAAAAGAAATTGGGGACTAGTATTGCCTTATTAGAATATTCAGAAATACTTCAAAGATCTGTTATTTTGACAAATAACACACTTCCTCCACAATTTAGTCGTTATAGGTCTACAGGAGTTGCTTCGGCCATAATTAATTAGCTTCTGGCCAAGCTGATCTTGATCTTCTGTTCATATTTATTCTAGATATATGGCCTGGATTTGAATACTTCATATTAAATTAGGCCAAAATTTATAGAAAGAACAGAGCTGTTGTTTATTTGGTTTTTTGTTGGATTTTTTTTGTTTGTTTGTTTTTGGGTTTTTTTGTGTGTTTGTTTTTTATTTTAGTTTCTGCACATCAATTTTGAGCTATCTCTCTGAATACAGGAAATGACATAAAGAAAGAAAAAAGTATACTATAGTGGAAATAGCATTAGATTTTGAATGAGAAAACCTATATGTTCAAATCCTTACTCTGCTTCCTTGAGCATATCACTTAAAGTGGTCTGTTTGCCTACTTTATAGAATGAAGAAGCTGAATTTAGAAATCTTAAAGGTGATCTCAAAAGCTCTCATGGATTTAATTATCATTTCTATGCTGATGACTCTCAAATCTGCTGATTTAGCCCTTCTCTGATAACTTCTAGTATCTCCATCTCCTGATTGGATATTTCAAATTGCATGCCCTTAAATTCAACACTTGTAAAACTGAATTTATTATCTTTCCTTCAAAAAACTACTTCCCTTCCATTCTTCTTTATTACTTCCAATTACACCATTATCATTTCAGGTTACCTTACTATCTTCCATTTATCTATCAAAGTGAAGCACAGGTCTGAAGATGTCATCCCTTCCCAAGTGAAAAAACTTTGGTGACTCCCAGTCAGTATTTATAAACATCTGCTATATGCCAGGTAGTATGCTAAAAGTTAGGGAAACAGAGAGAAGCAAAATGGCCCCCTACACTCAAGGAACTCCCAATCTAGTGGAGAAGACAATAAGCAAATATGTACAAACAAGCATCATAGAGAATAAATAGGAAGTGATTAGCAGAGAAAAGAAATTCAAATTAAAAGAGATTAGGAAAAGCTTCCTGTAAAATTGGGGTTTAAATTGGAACTTGAGGGAGACCAGAGAAATTATGAGGTAGCAATGATGAGGAAGAGCATTCTGAGCATGGATGACAGTCAGAGAAATACCTGGAATAAGGAGATGGAGTGTCTTATTACAGTACAGCAGGGAGGCTATTTCACGGGATACAAGAATCCAGTAAGTAAAAGAATAAGGTATAAGACTGGAAAGGTGAGAGTAGGCTAAGTTAGGAAGAGCTTTGAATGTCAAACAAATGAATTTTGGGGCAGCAAACACCTTATCAATCATCCCTTGGCCTTTTCTGAAGCCACAAAAAGCCTCTGACTTTCAGGTAGGTGACCATCTTCTAACTGAAAGATTCCTTCTGTCGTTTCCTGTATTCAGAGAGGTAGCTCAAAACTGATGTGCAGAAACTAAAAAAAAAAGATAAACAGCAGCACTGTTCTTTCTAGAAATTTTGGCCTAATTTAATATGGAGTATTCAAATCCAGGCATATATCTAGAATAAATATGAACAGAAGATCAATATCAGCTTTTATTTGATCCTACTTGATGTCTTTTGTTCTAGAAGAAGATATCACTATGTCAGGATCAATGTACAGTGTGTCTGACTGTGGTTAATCAGACCAGTACAAGCTTGAAAGGCTCTACTTGACACAGGTCAAGATACAAGTAATCCATATGGGCATTCAGAATGGAGATATCTCTAAATTAACACCTCACATTTCTTTTAAGCTACTGTAGTTCTGTTTTGCTCATAGAGCACAAAGCCATCTTTGTTGCAGGCATGTTATACTGAGTGGTGCTAGTGTCTCCCATGTCTCACAATCAATTCCAAAGTTCTCCAGAGAGACCTTGAGAGTATCCTGGTATTACTTCTTCTGATCTTCATGTGAGTGCTTGCCTTGTGGAAGTTCTTAAAACAGTCAACATAAAATAGGCAAAAATTGTTTGGCATTCAAACAATATGGCAAACTCATAGAAGTTGTACTCTTTACAGTAGAATTTTAATCCTTAGCACTTTAGCTCAAGAAAGGACTGTGTCTAGTACTTCATCTTGCCAGGTGATCACCAGAATCTTCTTTAAAACAATTCAAGTGGAAACATGTCATGGCAACGGTAAATTGTCCAAGTGT
The DNA here is from genome assembly GCA_023553655.1 of Myrmecobius fasciatus. Lineage (NCBI taxonomy): Eukaryota > Metazoa > Chordata > Mammalia > Dasyuromorphia > Myrmecobiidae > Myrmecobius > Myrmecobius fasciatus. Next base: position 25,374 of record JAJPUD010018293.1, on the reverse strand, counting down.
CACAGACATACAAAAATGAGATCAGCACAGTGGCTCTGGAGACCTTCAGTGTGGTAGGCAGCCTAATGCCTCTTCTCATGACTTCCTTTGAAGTCTCCTAAACCCTGAGTTAACTCACTAATATAAGTGTCAGCCTCACTATCTATTTGTCTGTTTCTGGAAAGTATACTGCTAATGTAAATTAACTTATTCATAGAATTTACAAATTTTCCTAATTGCTATAATCAATGGTTCCATATATGGTTGGTGTGGTGCTAGTTGGTAGAGAATCTCTTGTTTTCTTGATGTTTTTTGTCAGGCCACAATAGCACAAGTAGAAGAGAATTGATCAATACTCTTGGAAATCAACCTCGGAGATTGCATTGAATACATTATCACACTATCATCTGTGAACAAAAAAATCATGAACCAACTTTCCCTCCACTTTAGTTTTGACTTGTAGCCTTTTCAACTTAAATAATTTATTATCAGTGCAGTAGCGGATCTTGATGCCATTTTCCTCCTTATCAAATGTGTCCTGCAACATCGTTTAAAACATCATGCTGAAGAGCATTATGGGAGCAAGCACAGAGCCCTGCTTCACTCCACTGGTTGAGAAAGTGTGAGAGAGCATCATCCATTATCCAGAACCCATGCAAGCATACTATCATGAAATAGATGTACAGTACAGTGTGATGTATTGCACTCACATTTTGCCATCATTGTCTACAAGCCATCACGACTAATAGACAGTAATAAAAGTTGTATACAGACCTCTATTCTGTCCTGAGCATTTCTTCTGGAGTTTTGTGGCAGCAAACAACATATCAACCATCCCTTGGCCCTTTCTGAAGCCACAAAAAGACTCTGGCTCCCAGGTAGGTGGTCATCTTCTAAATGAAGGATCAGTCTGTTAAGGAGGACTTTGAATAGAATCTTGCCAGCAATGACTAAAAGAGAGACACTTCTCCCCTCACAGCACAATGTATTTCTTTTACCTTTATAGAGATGGACAATAGCAGCATCCTTGAACTCCTGGCATAGAGCCTCCTCTTGACATGCAGTTCAGAAGATTTAAGTTAGCTTTTGTATGAGCAGTAAGCCTGATAAAGGCAGGGGCCTTATAAATCTCTACTGGCACAGAATCAACACCAGATAGTTTGTCACATGAGAAGAACTAAATGGCATTCAAAACCTCTTCTTCAGTTGTAAATTCAGCTAGAGAGGAATTAACTTCAACCTGAATTCATGACTTCAGCGCTGGTTGATGCAGTCTGTTTATAACATTATGGAAATCTTCATTTCATTTCTTCCTGGCTCGTTTAGCTTCATCATCACTGAACAGTTGAGATGCCTTATAAGTCTTTGACTCACAAATAATCTTCAAGGCACCATAGAAGCACTTTAGATTACTACTATTTCATCTTCCTTCTTATTGAGCTAAGACTCCTGCATCTCTCTAAGCTTTGCTTGGACTTGATTTTTGATGGAGTTAAATGCTGCCTTCTTAGAGACAGTTGAATTATCCTTCTGGTAAACCCTGTGGAGTTCTCATTTTTCATTTAATAGTTTCTGAAGTTCCCATAATTTTCATCAAACCAATATTTGATGATTGTTGAGTATTCTGGCCCAGATACAGATACCCCAAATTTCTGAAAGTTGTCCGCTCCCTTCCATTGTCTCCATTGTTGCCAACTAGTTCAGCTTTCTCTCCAATTTAAAAAGAAACTTTTCCCACCAGGAGAAGAGCTCTAATCTGCTAATATTAAGTCTTTTGATAGTTGTCTTTCCTTGGGGATGTTACCTTTGCTGAATGTGTAGATTTAGCTTGGAGAGGATAAGTCTATTATCAGTCTAACATTCAGTGCCACACGTGGCCCTCATCACTCTCATATCCTGTTTCTTCTCCTTACAAGGACACAGTCTATTAAATTGGAGATTTATTACAAAGATGAAATCAATAAAGTGTGGGCATAGATTGGATATGAGGTGGGTAGTGAGAGATAATTCCAGTGTTTACTGTGAGGGTGCATCCATGAGGTTTTATTGCATTTAGGTAAATGCAAGATGGTATTGATGAATGATATTGCTGTTCCAACTCTATTCCTTCCAATAACTTCATGTCATGTCTGGTGGTCTGTGCCTACTCTTACATTAAAATCACCCAGAATTATGAGCTTCTTCTCTTTTTAGCACTTTGGTGTTGAGAGTCTCCAGGTCTTCATAAAATTTTTCTTTGACCTCATCAGAGTTTGATGCAGAGTTCCTGCAAGTAGTAATTACATTGTCATGTACCTGTCATGTTCTCCTTTTGGGAAGCATAAAAGTTTCTTGACTTGATTCGTTTTGATTGCAAATCCTATACCTCACAGTGCTCTTTTGCCCTGTGGCTACTCCAGGAAAAAACATGTATCTAGCTCCAACTTTGGTAGGCTGGCCTTCATCTGCCAGTCTTGTTTTTCACAGGTGTGATATTTGGATGCAATACCTGCTGAGGTCTCTTGCAACAAAAGCTGTTCATCTTTCAGGCCTATTAGATTTTATGTTGTCTAAGCATCACATTTTCCATGTATTGATGGTGAATGGAATCTTCTTTGCAAATGCTTTTATACATTTTTGGTATTTTGGCCATAGAGTGAGATTTCCACCTGCATTAAGCAGGTCAGGGTTGGGTAAAGTGAAGCAGACAATTTTTAGGCTACCTTTTATAGCCCCTTCTTCATGTCAGGAGGTAAGCTGTGTGGTCTTTTAAAAAGGCTGCTCAGATACCCAGGGGGCTGCCAAATCCCACTACTGCTTCAGCCCTAGTTGCTTATGTGTAGAATTATGAATATAGTGACTGAAGCACCTGCTGCTCTGTTGTCACAAAACTTTGAGTAGATAAAAAAAAATGGTGAAAATTATACGGGGAACATCTTTCAACTTGCTTGTGATAGGCCTGAGTCTCTTTTTCAGAATCATCAAAGCCCCTTGGCAAGACAAGTCAAGATGATTGTCAATAGCTAGGATTGTGAATGATTTTGGTACCTTTGTGTATGACTTTGGTACCTTTGTTTGAACAAACTCTGAGTTCTCCACAACACTTGTTTTTTTTTTTTTTATGGTGACTCAGTTTCTTTATTTGTACAATAAAGATAAAAATACACTGCTCTTTTCCTCCCAGGGTTATTGGGAGGGAAGAATTTTGGCAAGTCCCCTAGACATAGGAATTCTTTTTTTTTTTATTTTTTTTTATTTTATTTGCATAACATGTGTGTGGGTAATTCTTCAACGTTAACCCTTACATAGCTTTCCGTTACAAATTTTTCCCCCCAACTCCCCACCCCTCCCCTAGATGGCAGGATATCCACTACATGCACAACACTTGTTTTTACCACCTCCATGGCTTGTTGGAACAGATTGTTCACATCCACTCATTCTACCCCATGTCTTCATGTGTTCATATGTAAATATCCCCCAACTCATCTGTGAGTTTGTGGCCCATCAGTTACTCTCAATCTGGTTTAACCTATCTATTAAAAGGGGAATATGGACATGTATGCACCATGCATGTTGGAAGCTTCACATGATGGTGCCTCTTGGGTTCTTAGCTGCTATTTCTTTACCGCTTCTGGAACATGGTTTTGCTATGAGATTAATGAGATGCCTGTGACAGGATAGTTCTGCCCGTCCAATTCCAGGTCCAGGTTTCAGCCTAAATCCAGATTCTGATGCTGGCCCCAAATTCAGCATTCTGGGCTAGGTAGATTTCTACTCATTCTTCTCCCTGTCCCTACTTTCCATGAAGCAGTTTCTGGACTTTGGATCTGTACATGCATATGAAACCTCATTTATCTTTTTGTGGCAGGAGTAGCCAGTAAGATTAGTGAACATAATGAAAGAAGTCTCTTTCCAAATAATTTTCTAGATACACTTTCAGTTGAACTGGCACAAACAAAGCTGGTGTCTGTAGAGTCTATAGGAGTTCCTTGATTTTACAGATAAAAGTGCTGAAGATGCTAAAAGTGTTTATGACTTTACAGATACTGTGATAAGAATCTGAAATCAGCATAATGATGTCATTCCTACCTTGGCTCAGGGTGTGATTGGATATAAGGAAAGCTTTGGTATAGATCCAGTGACCAGCCAAAATATACAATATTCTTTTCAGATAGTTTTTACATGAGTCATATTTCAATCAGAATGCTATTTAATCAGTACTCTTTACTGTTTGGTGGAAAAGGCAAAGGAAATTCAGCTCATTAAAAAACCATTGGAAGCATTAATCTAAATTGTAATGTTGAAATTACTAAATGTGGTTATTAAAATATAGTATCTTTGTGATTTGTATTATGTTAATAGAATAGAATTGAACATATTGAATAGAATAGAAATGAATGTGTATATATTTAATAGAAATGAAGAATTGAATGCAAAATCAGGAAAGCCCGTGCAAGTAGTTGTATACAATCACACATCTATCATATGGTGTTGGAACTTTTTCAAGAATGCAGTGAGAACAACTATGGAATACCATACTGACAAAGATGTTTATTTTTTTATTCAAATTAATGTAATAATGAGTAATGAGCTCTTGACTGTGAAGATGAGTGATCATGAAGGTGGTGTTCCTTTGAGGAAAACTGATAGACTTTCATCTGCAGTCCAACCTCATGTTGAGACATCTTGAGCTATACTCCTGGCTGGTGTTGGTTATGGATTGCCCATATCTCAGCTTTATGCATGGTACTTTCAAGAAGACCTGAAATTGTATTCCTTAGGAGATTATGGGACAGATGCTATTATGTACATTAAGATTGTATCAATAGAGTTAGTGGAGAAGCTCCTAGCATATAATAAAGCTGCTTGGAAACATTATAATTCTGATCTTGAGACAGATGACTGGTATATGCCAAGCAGTGAACCAAAAGACATGACCATGTTCTGCAGTGCATAGCTGCATGTAGGCCTTCTGGGAAAAAAAAAAAAAAACAAGTTTCTAGTATTATATTTGAGAGGGACTTTGGAAAACTGTGTTTGTACCAAATATTACACCTAATGTTTATACTTATTAACTGGGTAGAATAAATGGAAACTGAATCCCAAAGCTATCTTTCAAACCTTCTAAAGCATTGAATTGTACCATTTAACTGTAAGAAGAAATAAAATTCAGGGCAGCTGGGTGGTGCAGTGGATAGAGCACCAGCCCTGAAGTCAGGAGGACTTGAGTTCAAATTTGACCTCAGACACTTAACACTCCCTAGCTGTGTGACCCTGGGCAAGTTACTTAACCTCAATTGCCTCAGCAAAAAGCAAAAAAAAAAGAAGAAGAAGAAGAAACAAAATTCTGATTACTGTGTACCTTGACTTTTAACTATTGAAAGTGTAGCTAACATGTTTTTGCTTCCTTTTTAATGGATCTCAGAGATGGGGTTTCAGGTATAGAAACTGTCAGGTTCCTCATGGGATCCGTGCAGTTTAATATCTTTCACTTATATCTAGTAAAAAAGCATCTCCCTAGTTGTACTGATTACCTTTTTTATAGTCTGAAAAATCTCATCATGCTTTATTTAATTCTACTCAGGAATGAGAGTAAATTAAAATTGTTTTCTCATTAATCAAGAACTGATTATTGGTTGAACATATAAAGGCAGAAAATGATTACCATGTGGATTTAATACCACCTGCTTTTTTTTAATAACTTTTCTTTGTTATTGAATTAGAACAACTTATTTTAAGAGGTAAATTTTCTTTTTCTGAACAATCAAGATCTAGTTCTCTCTTTGTTCAGTCAAGATCCTGTGGAATTTAAAATGAATGTTCTTTTGATTAATTTCAAGAGGAAAATTTTTATTGCTAAATAACTGGGAACCCTTAACAAAATCCTCAGAAATTTTGAGTATATAACTACTTATTCTGTGATTATAATTTAGGTAATGATCCAAATTAAAGCATTGAGAAGCAGTGTGACATAAGTGATAGAAACCTGTTATTGGAATTAGGAAGACCTAGGTATAAGCCTTGCCTTGACACATAGATCCTTGTCTTCATTCTTTAAAGTGTTAAATTTCTAATTTGTGTTCTTGGAGAGAATGTTCATAACAAGAGTTCACTATAACAATGAAAGCACAGATATGGCTTTCTCCCCAAAATGAGATGTTAATAATGATAGAATAATCCACGCATACTAGATGGGCATAATAATACAAGTCTAGATTAGGTTTCCACAGACATCTAAAAGGCATAATAAAATCTCTCTTTATTGGTCAGTCTTCCCGCCACCTCATTTACTGGGAATCTGATTGTATAGAAGTGGTTCTTGTATAGCTAACTATAGATAAGAAAATACAGTAGGATAAAAAGAATAAGAACAGAAAAAATAACAATTGACAGAGATTAGATTTAAGAATAAAAAGTTGTATGTAACTTGATAAAACAAGCTACATCATTTTACCAACACAAGTAGCAACTGATTTTTGTGAAAGCATTTACTAAAAAGAAGTCATTTCTCTTTCACTATTGGAGATATGACTGTAAAATAATAAGATTATTTTGTGATCCTGTATCATTCAGTTTAAGCCAGTGGGGGAAGTGTTTCTTATATTTAAAAACAAAACTTTTTATTAGAGAATATGGAGATAGTTTCACATATAAAGAATAGAGTGTTTTCTGATGATGCAGATTATATGATGAATTACTGTCCAGGTTATATAAATGTTGGAGGAATGATCAACTATGAAAAAAAAATCCAGTACCATATTTTTAGTTTACCCATATTAGTAATATGTATGGTAATAAATATATTAGTAGTACCTATATTAGTAGGTGAAAGGTGAATGATCCTGACTCATTACCATTGATGTTTATAATTGTCTTCAAATATTCTATGAACTCTTCAAATCAGAACAGGTTTTAAATAAATAATAAAATGGTCATTATCAATGTGGAGGCAAGAGGAGACTGGGATGAGAAAGGAGTAGAAAATCTCCCTGAATCAATGACTACTCTGAGGAGCAAAGAAGTTCAAGTACAGGGGATGTCTTTTTTTTTTTTTTTTTTGCGTAAATTGAATTTAAGTGAGACACAGTTGGCCAAACTTAGGCCTCACTCTCTCTTCCAGAGTCATCAAAGTGCAGCTGTAAGTCAAAAGTCAAAATGACTTACTATGGCTAGAGATGCAGTCACCAAACTAAACTGCACTGACTGTGTAACTATAATAAATGAAAGAAAATTAAATGAAACCTGCCAAAAGCAAAAGAAATCTGCCTATACCTCCCCAAGATGATGCTTTAGTGAAGTCAAAATGTGGAAAGATGGCTTTCTTTCCATTTGTTACTAATTTATTATCCACACTTTTTTTTTTTATATCAAGGAACTATCACAGGATTACAAAAGTAAATTTTGACTTTTTCCAGCTTCAAGATTCAGTTCATTTTGAATCATTCATAGTAAGATTAGATAATTGAAATTCCATTTCATACAAATACTGAGCTATTTGGCACAAAGAATCACAGAAAAAATCCTTAGGCACTAGGCCAGGAGCTGCTTTAACCTTTCCTAAAACAGTACAAAAATCTCTTAATCTGTTTTCTCCTTGCCTTCCCATCCTCTGCTAAAACCAGAAATAAGAGCTGAGGGCATGTGATTCTAATAATTACACATCATAGAATTTTTAATATTAACAACAAGGTTATTTGGATAAGTCCCTTATTTTCTAGACAGGGAAATTAAGTACAGAGAGTGTTATTTAACCTTGGACCCAATCTCTCTGAAACTCATTCTTCCATCTACCTCATAGGGTGATTGTGAGGAGAGAATGTTGTAAACATTAAAGCAATATAATAAGTATGATTTTTAAAAATTGAATCAGAAGGTTGCTAACACTCCCTCAAATCAATTCAATGTTATAAATCGAAGCTGGATGCTACTTGTCAGGTATACTATAGAAGGCATTTAAATTTTGATATGGCTTGAACTTTCTGGAAACCAAGATTCTTTAAATTCCTTAAACCCTAAAATTCTGTGATTCTCTGATTTTCACAAAGTAACATTAAAAAGTGACAGAATTGGGATTAAAACTCAGCAATTTTCTTGTCAAGTCTTCTTTCCTTTACATTCTTCTAACCAAGCAAAAAAGCATTATATGCCTTCTATGTGCAAAGCTATAATAACAGAGTATCCTCAATAAGTCAAGTTCAGTGGACAAGAAGAGATTTTGGTAAACAAAAATTTCTGTTTGTTCCTCATTCAGAAAATCAAGAATTCTTGGTCAATTTGGTTTCCCCAGCTGCTAGTGCCTTTCCCTCTCAGATCATTTTCCATCTAATCACATACACACACACACACACACACATATATATGTATATATATATATATATATAATCATATATCTTATATGCACTCAGCATGTATGCTCCTTTTAGTTTTATATTTAAAAAAAGAAAAGCACAATAAAATAGATAAAATATTGTTAATTTTATTTTTTAAAAGAAAAAAAGAAAACCAAATTGCCAATTTCAAAAATGAAAAGGATAAAAATCCACCACCAATGAAAAGGAAACTAAAACAACTATTAGGAGCTATTTCCTTCAATTATATGTCAATTAACTTGACAATCTAAGTGAAATGGATGACAATTTGAAAAAAATGTAAATTGCCCAAATTAAGAGATGAGGAAACAGAAACTAAGGAAACTAAGGGGCAGAGTAGAAGGGACAGAATATTCCAGGCAGGGGGAATAGCCCAAGGTCCAAAGCTGTAGTGACATGTTTAATTAATAGCAAATAGACCAGTTCAACTGGATCATAGAGTGGAATTAAATGTAATAAGACTGGAAAGGTAGGAAGGGGCCAAGTAATGAAGAGCTTTAAAGGACAGAGGAATCTTAGAATTAACAAGGAGCAAATGGTGCTCATTAAGCAGGAGTATGATCTCAGACTTGTAGTTTAGAAAAATCACTTTGGCAGCTGAAGGGAAAAGGGATTGGAGTCCCTACTCCAAAGATTTGAAGTAGGGGAATGAACTGGAAGGCTACTACTATAATATAGGCAAGAGATGATAAGAGACTGAACTAGGGTGGTGGCTGTGTGAGTAGGGAATATATACAGAGATGTTGTGAAGATAACAAGAAGACTTGACAACAGATTGGATATGTAAAGTGAAAATGAAGATTCAAGAATGATAATGGCATATGGAGCCTTAGTGACTGGGAGGCAAGAGACACCCTCCACAGTAATAAAAAAGGATTTTTTGAGTGGGGAGAGTTTGGGGTAATAGGTAAGAATTCCCTTTTGGACCTGTTGACTTTAAGATGTCTACTGGATATGTAGTTTGACAAATCTAAAAGGCAAATGGGGTTTTGAGGTGAGATCTAAAAAAATAGGGGAGAATAGGTAGGTTTGAGCTGAAAAGAAAAGGAACAGGAGGCATTCATGGGTGATGGCAATTTCAAGTGTATGACCAATTCTGGGTGTACCAGAGATGGAGTGCAAGAGCAGATCATGGGAATGATTGGATTAACATATGAGATATGTGAGGAGAATCGATATGTACGTTGAAATCCCTTGGATATAAGAGCACTGGATGATGAAAAAGACTGAGTCTTTTTGAGAAAGGAAAGAGAATGTGTTGGAGGTACATATATAATAGCTATCATGATCTAGGTTGAGTGATAAATTTGGACAGCTTGAACCTCAGAGGAGAAGAGTTTGCTTATTGAATGTGATGGAGGAAGGTATTGGAAGTGACCATGGGAAGCAAGTATTCTGACTTCCTCAACAGAATAAGTCAATTTGGAAGTTTGAGAGAAAGTATAGTCACTACTGAAAAGGGACTGCTGAGAGAAGCAGTGCCATCAAGGTGGTGTAATGTCTCAGTAAGGGTCAAAAGTCCAAGATACAAGAAAAGAAGATGTTAAAGATGAAAAGAAAATTTATTAATATCCAGAAAGCATAGATTTGGCTGATTTGAAATGGGTTATCAGAGGAGTAGGACTGGGGTGGATTGGGATGAGGCAAAATCCAAATCTGATCTCAGAAACTCCCTGTATAAACCTAAACAATTTACTTAATCTCTCTTTGCCTCCATTTCCCTGTCAATAAAATGGACTGCCCAGGGTTGTTGTGAGGATGAAAACAGGTGTTTTTTTTAAGTGCTTTGCAAACCATACCAGGGTTCAGAATCATTGGAATGAGAAGAGTGAGATGGAATAGAAGAGAGACACAAGGGATAGAATTATATTTCCCATATATGTCCCAGGAGTCCAGGGACAATTTGAGTAAGTAGATAGTGGTTCACTGAAATTATAGACTATTTGAAGGCCTTCCCTAAGGGTCAAGTTGGTAGAAAATAATAAGAGCTGAGAGGTCCTGGAAAGCCCACTTTAAAAAAAGCAAATACAAGTAGATATAACATATTAGAACCTGGTCTTGAGAGAGGAGTGTTTTGCTTCTAGAGGGCAGGAAATAGACAAGTTTTATATCCTTTATGCAGCCTTTTGCTGGAGATGGTTTTGAAGCAAGGCCTCCCAGGTTGGGAAACTCATTCTCCTAATGAAAATCAGAATCTTCTTTGTCATTTACAGAAGTTGGATAATTGATAGAAAGTTGCCTAGAATGAGAGGCTGAATGATTTGCCTAGAATCACAGACAGAATTGGAACTTAAGTTGCTCTGGCTTCCAACCCTAATTCTACTGTACTTGAGTTATCTATTTCTTCCAACACTAGCACCTCTAGAACTCTTAGTTCAATTTTTAGGCAACATTTTCCAGATCATACATCTCTTATTCTCTAATTGTGATGATTAAAGGGAAATATATTTTATTGCTAGTGACCTTAGAGAAAATAACAAAATTAATGTGGAAAGTAATCCTGCTCTGCTAAAATGTATAATTAAGCACAGATCCCAAAGGCTACTTTGTACTTTCCAGATCTCTAGAACAAATGAATGGGTTTTACTCTGCTAAGTTATTAACTTTTATATATTACAGCTTTGTAATAAAAATTCTGGTCGGAATGATATAATAATTATGTCTTAGCTAAATAGCATTTGTACTAAGATCAGAACTCTAGGATATACCTGTTATGGGTGAGTGATTATGGAAGGACACTTATCTGTATCAATGCTGAATCAATATTCCACAACAATGTTAGCATTATCTAGTACTAATAGATGATAAAATTTCAAATGAGACAGGAAATCCTAGTCCCTTCTACAAAGATATGGATATTTACCCAAATTAGAATTGAATCAAAATACTTGGGTGGTTATAATTATTTATGACTACCCCTGTGTTTTGTTGTTATTGTTGTTTGTTTTTTATCAGTTTCCTTTTTGAACTCCTATGATGGTTAGTGTTGCTATGCTACATTTAACATTGATCATATTCCATTGCCTTTCAAACAATTGGAATTGTGCTTCTATGCCTTTCAAACATCATAAAGTTTTGTTTGTCTTAATGAAACTCATAGACAATTTACATAGCCTTGCTGAATAGAAAAGGGTATAATTTTAATTCATGTGGTAGCTCAGAATATTTATTGAAGTTGGACAGCTCATAGAACTCTAAATAAATATTTCTATGTAACTCATCATCTCTTTCTCAAATATTTTTTGTTGTTTTCCAAGAGCAAAATATTATCCTTTAAGAAAGTGTCTTTATCTTTAAAATCTTGGTTGTTTTAAGAACAAAAATATTGATACCTGTACTTTTTGTGGTAGAATAAAATTGGAAACAAAATAGCTACTCATGATGGAGGAGTGAGAAGATGCATACAATGAATGTAATAGAAACCTTAAGAAACCATAAACTAAGTAGAAATAAAAATGAAACTAAACACTAAATAATAATAATATTAATAATAAATATTAACACTAAACACTAAGTAATGATCAAGCATGGCCCAAGAAAAAAAGTTGGGAAAATACTCTTCCTGTACAGAGGTGAGTAACTAAGAATGGAATATTAAATATACTGTCAAACACAATGTATTAGTAGATTTTTTTAAGTTTCCTTCCTCTTTCTTTTAAAAATTGTTACAAGAACACAAGACACAATAAGCAATGACTTTAGTAATCTAGAGTTTAATAAACACAATGACTCCATCTTCTGGGATAAGAACTCACTATTTGACAAAAATTGCTAGAAAAATTGGAAAATAGTTTGGCAGAAACTAGGCATAGACCAACATTTCCTGCCCTATACCAAGATAAGGTTGAAATGGGTTCATGATTTAGAAATAAAGAATGATGCTATAAGCAAATTAGGAGAGCAATGGATTACCTGTCAGATATTTGGAGAAGGTAGGAATTTATGACCAGACAAGGAATAGAAAGCATTATGAAATGCAAAATGGATAATTTTGATTACACTAAATTAAAAAGGTTTTGCACAAATAAAACCAATGCAGAAGGGAAGCAGAAAGTTGGGAAACAATTTTTACAGCCAGTGTTTCTGATAAAAGCCTCACTTCTAAAATATATAGAGAACTGAATCAAATTTGTAAGAGTACAAATTATTCTCCAAATGATAAATGGTCCAAGGATATGAATACTTTTCAAATGAAGAAATTAAAGCTATCTATAATCATATGAAAGATGTTTTAAATCACTATTGGTAAGAGAAATTCAAATTAAGATAACTGAGGTACCACTTCACAACTATCACATTGGCTAAAATGACAGGAATAGATAATGATAAATGTTGGAGGGGATGTGAGAAAACCAGGACACTAATTCATTATTAGTGGAGTTGTGAACTGATCCAGCCATTATGTAAAGCAATTTGGAACTATGCCCAAAGGACTATTCAACTGTGCCTATTTGATCCAGGAGTGTCACTACTGGGTCTGTATCCCAAAAAATTGTTAAATGAGGGGAAAGGACAAAAGTTTGCAGAAGCTCTTTTTGTAGTGGCAGGAAATTGGAAATTGAGTAGATGCCCCTTAATTGGGGAATAGTTTAATAAATTATGGTATATTAAAGTGATGGAATGTTATTATTCTATAAAAAACAATCAGCAGGCTGATTTCAGAAAAGCCTGGAAAGACTTGTATGAACTGATGCTGCAGTGAATTGAGCAGAACCAGAAGAACACTGTACATATTAAAAGCAAGATTGTATGATGATCAGCTATGACAGACATTGATCCAAGACAGTTCCAGTAGTCTTGGAATGGAAAATATCATCCACATCCAGAGAGAGATTTATGGAGATTGAATGAATAGAAACATGATATTTTCACTTTTTTTGTTTGCTTTTTCTTTCTCATGGTTTTTTTTCCCTTTGAGTTTGACTTTTCTTGCACAACATGACAAATATGGAAATATGTTTAAAAGAATTGTATGTGTTTAACCTATATTAGATTGCTTGCTGTTTTGGGGGAGGGGCAGATAAGGGAGTAAAGGAGAAAAAAATTGGAACAGAAAATCTTACAAATATGAATATTGAAGACTATATTTACATGTATTTGCAAAAATAAAATAATATTGAGAAAAAAAATTTAAATAAAAAAAATTGTTCCAAAGGATAAGATTGAGTAAGAAGGGGAATAGTTTGGAAGTGAATGTAATTTAAGCAAAAACATCAATTTAAAAAAATCTTTTACAATTTACACACATTAAATTCTCATACTATATACTGGTACTGAGGCACCAGGAATTCAAAGACAAAAATAAACCCATCCCTACTTATATTTAATGAGGGGAATTCAACATACCCCAGATAAGGAAATAGTTAAGTAATTTCAGAAGGGGAGAGCAGGCACAAATGAAGTCATTAAGAAAAGTTTCTGTAGGAAGTGACAAATAAACTATCCTTTAAAAGAAAATAGAGATTCCTCAAAGTAAAGGGTGATAAGGTCTGGTGAAATCCAGACATGAAAGACAACTTGCATAGATAGGAGATAAGACATGAATGAGAAACAGCTAATCATTGTTTGCTGGGAGAGCTCATGAGGATACAGCTAAAAACTGATTGTTGTGAATAATGAATCCCAAGTTGGGGTCACATTATTCTAATTTGCACTGCATATTTCTACTGGGCTGGAACCAGTTACCATATTTCACATATAATTAATGGGAGTACATGATGTGTTAAGTGATGAGTAGAATCTTTGATATAAGGGCTTGTTGATCCCTTTTCAGGGCTGCTTTTCTATCTTTGGTGTCCAACTTGTCACCTCATTCTCATCTGTATCATACACAGCAACCACACCCCAGTAAAACTGTCTAGGTAGACACCAGGATGAGGATAGCCAACAGACTTCAAACTCATTGGTGAATTAGGAGGCTGTCCATCCCAAGAATGTGAAGACTTCCTGTGGCAGAATGGGTGGATGAGAGCAATTTGCTCCAATCTCCATGAAGATCATCCACTGCATCCTGGGCCATTGCAGTGATTTTGACTTTTGTCTTGCCCCTGGACTTATGACAATGTAATTGGAAAAATAAAATACTATGAAAAGAAAAAAAAAAACACCAGGTAATTTTCATTCTAATGGGAACACAACAAAAACCCTATAAATGTTTTTAATTAAGTAAATAAAATTTTAAATGGACAAAAATCTATCTTTTTCTCTTTTCCACTTCTCCCATGGGGAAACAAAAGGAGTGGAGAAAGAAAAATAAAAATGTTATAATATATATACAGAGTCAAGCCAAACATTCTTATTAACCAAATGTTTCAATCTGCATCTCTCTATCAGGAGGTAAGTACCCTGTTTCATCATGTCTTTTCAGGAATCATTAATGGTCATGGTGCCTGATCAGGGTTCTTACGTCTTTCAAAGTTATTTATCTATAAGGTTGTTATGGTATAAATTGTACTCCTGATTCTGGTTTTTGCATCAATTCATACAAATCCCCTGAAACTTATACAACTTTCTCTGAAACCACCCCTCCCTCTCTTTCTCCTTTCCTTTCCTTCCTCTTCTTCCTTCCTTTCCTTCCTTACCTCCCTCCCCCTCTTCTTCCTTAGGCAATTGAGATTAAGTGTTTTGCCCAAGGTCACACAGCCAGTAAGTGTTAAGTGTCTTCCTAACTTCAGGAATGGTGCTCTATCCACTGCACCATCTAGCTTCCCTGGTCACTTGTTTCTTAAACCATGAGAGTGTACCATTACATGCATATACCATAATATATTCATTTGCCAACTGCTGTGCTATAAATATTTTTGTACAAATGTGTCCCTTTTTAAATTTTCTTTGATTTCTTTGGGCTTAGTAGTGGTATTTCTGGATCAGATTTTATGTAGAGTTTAGTGACTTTGGGGGCATAGTTCTAAAATGCTTTCCAGGATGTCTGAATCAATTCAAACTCCACCAATAGTGTGTTAACGTACCTATTATCCCACAATCTATTTAGAATACGAAGTAAAGTAAACCTACATGAGCCATTAAAGTTTCTATATTTTGGCAACAGAATACAGGGATAAAAGAGGTAACAAATTCCATTCAAAATGATTATAGAGTATATAAAATATTAGTACTACACACACCAAAATACCTTGAGTAGGATATCAGTCCAGCCTAAGTCTTCTGCTACAACGTATACAATGATATGAATCCCATCCTGCTCTTTCATCAGCTCTGATCAATTCAGTTTCCCAAGACTAACTAGTTAGTATAACCTTAACCTGTAACTCAGCTTTCTAGCACTGTGTTACCATAAGTTAAGACAATCATTATGTGAATTCTATCAACCATAACTGCATACAAAAAGGAAGTTAGCCTTCCCAGACTGTCTCAATTGGCATATCTTTAGACAAGTCTAGGACCTGTTCTATCAGGTGGATTCCACCTGGTTCCTTTTTGATTCCTCCCTTTACTCCATAGATCCTGTCTCCCCACCCCCACACACCCATTCCTCTGAGATTTTAAAAGACTGTGTTTTTCCCAAACCAAATTATCATTCAGTGTGACTACTTTCTGTGTTTGGGCTTAAGCCCATGAAGCTGTTTTCATGTAAAAGAAATAATAAACATTTATCACCTGTGATATGTGCCTGACTTGATTTCTTCAGGTCAACTGAATTGTAATTGATTCTCTATTATACTATTTTTATATACTTTTTTTTTAAACAATCTATTGCTCTTCCTAATCTATTTCATATTACCATTCCTGGTATCTGTTTTACCTCTTCACAAATGCTAGATCTCTTCAGTATCTTCCTTCTCAGCCACAGTTCCATAGTGCTTCTCTTTCTTCAGCTACTGTTTGCAGGAGGCTGCTGGTTCTGTTCAGTTCAGCTTTGTATGAACTTGTTTCTTCCTTTCTACTTATAAACCTTTGTAATCTCTATTTCATTCTGAGATAGCTCCTCTCCTTCATGCAAATATTTAGAAAATGGAATAGATCATTCCATAGTATTGTTGCACAATCATTACCACCTGATAGTTATTTGATCTTTAGATCATGATTGATTATACTGAGATTCAAATCCATATTAATGTAGTATTTATACAGTTATAGTCCTATTTGCACAATCCTTCAAATTTATTTAATCTGAAAAGTTTCATTTACCATTCATTCCATTTGAAAAATTCAAAAATTCAGTCTTTTAAAGCATATTGTGCATTATATATTATGTTATTTTTAACAGGAAGTGAAATTCTGACCCAGCCTAATAAAATTCTTGATGCCAGGGAAATGCTTAAATATTTTAGCTTAACTTAATTTTTTACATTATTGTGCTGAGTTAAAGCAAATATAGAATTATCACATGTCAACATCAATTCTTCAAGACATATAAAATTGTTTTCTGATTTCTGTTTTCTGAAAATTGTTCATATCCTTTGACCATTTAATTGGGGAGTGGGGAATTGAGGAATGTCTTGCGTTCATATGAATTTGACTCGCTTCTGTATTTATTTTAGAAATGAGGCCTTTATCAGAAACACTGGCTATAAAAATCATTTCCCAGCTTTCTGCTTCTCTTTTAATCCTCGCTGCATTGGTTTTATTTGTGCAAAACATTTTTAATTTAATATAATAAAAATTAGCCATTTTGCATTTCCTAATGTTCTCTGGTTCTTCTTTGGTCATAAATTCCTCCTTTCTCCAAAGATCTGACAGGTAAACTGTCCTTTGCACACTTAATTTGCTTATAATATCACTATTTCTAAATCATGAATCCATTTTAACCTTACCTTGGTATAAGATGTGAAATGTTGGTCAATGCCTAGTCTCTGCCATACTATTTTGCAACTTCCACATTTTACCAACATTTTAATTTCCATCATAAAAGAATCTTTCTTATAAATGATAATTTCATTAGTAACTTTTTTTTAACAGAGGCAAGGATTTGGATGGGGCATATTTCATAAGTTTCTTAACTTAACATTTAGAACTAGATAGTCAACAGGTATCTACTGTTGTACTATGTACCAACCATTGTGAGAGGCAAGAGGCAAAAGGCAATCCTTGCCTTCAATAAACTCAGTGTCTAATAAGAAATAACATGCAAACAAGTATGTACAAAAAAGCTATATATGGGATAAATTGAAATGAATCAAAAGAAAGAAAGTAGCAAAATTAAGAGACTTTGAGAAAGGCTTACGTAAAAATGTGATTTTTAGCTGGTACTTTAAAAAATCCAGGAGACAGAGATAAGGAGAGAATATTCTATCCGTGGGAAGATGGCCAATGAAACTGCCTGAAGAAGGGAAATGGAATGTCATGTTGGAAGAAGAGCAAGGCAGCCACTGTCAAGGAGAGTAATATAAGGTATAAGAAAACTGAAGAGAAGTGGGATAAGTTTATGAATGGTATTGAACATTAAACAGAAGATTTTACATTTGATCCTTGAGGTGAAAAAACTGAGTGACCTTTTATTTGACCTCAGTTTCCATCTCCCGCTGCATGTGTCTAAGGGAAGTCAGCAAAGGACGGGTCTGATTTCTATCTGGTCAACTCCACTTCCATTTCTCCCTGAATTCAAGACTTCTACTTTCTGCCGTGCCCACCTAATCTCCAATGTCAAGTGAAAAGAAGAGTGACATTCCATTTGATGCTGACTTTCATTTCCTACTTATGAGCAACTTCCAGATCAAGCTATGTCTATTTTCCTGCTCTCCAGTCTACTTTGATGAGGAAAGATTACAGATGAGATGACTTTTCCTCTGACCATCTGGCCTTCCTTCTCTTGACACAATTATCCCCAAAGGAGGGAGGGTTTGGGGAAGAAGGGAGAGAATCTGGAACTCAAAAATTTAAAAACAAATGTAAAAAAAAGTTTTAATGTTAACTGGGGAAAATAAAAATATTAAAACAAAAAAAAAGCATGTTTACTTTTTTTTTTCTATCTCAACCACTTAAAAAGAGACAAATGGTGTTCCCTGTCTGGAGTTTCTAATTATTATAACTAGCTAGAAGTCAGTTCTCAGAGTATTCTGTCTGTGGAATTCTGCAGTAGACAGAGAATCTCCACATTGATTTTTAGGTCCTTAATAGCCGTTACTCAAGTGACTGGCTGCTGTTTGAACTTCTCTTGTAATCTCCCTGATTCCTTGTGGGTAAAAGATGCTTACCTTCTGTTCTTTCAGTGGAAGAAATCATACTCCTGTTTCATAAGAGGGTAAGTCTTGGACTGTTGTATCATTAGGATTGCCCAAAATGCTTTCTCACTTCAATTCTAATTTTTCTTATGGTACTAATTTCAGAGAGATCTAGCAAAACCTCTGATAGATTATATTTCCATCACCAGGTCCCTGGGTTTCCAGCTGAAGCTTGTCAGTAAGCCCCCCACTAGAAAACTAGAGTTTTCTTTACTTGTGGGGTCACCAGATCCATTAGTTGCCCCTTTGCCTTATTTTCACAGTTCTTGAAAGCCAAGAATTTTGTCTTCATTTACTGAATGTGCTAGGTCAGTTTATTTAGTTTTTTGTTTTTATTTTTAATTTATGGAATAAACCAAGCATTTTTATAACATAATATCAAAAAATGATTATATATGAAACTGCAAGTCTTCTCTGCACGACTTGATATTCCTTTCAAATATACAACTAAATTATCATGTAAATCTTTCCCTGTCCCCCCACTCTACCCTACAGATAGCTACCATTAGTCACAAATAGTTTTGTCCAGTTTCTCTGGATGCAGATAGCATCTTTCTTCATATGACCTTTTTTGTTAATTTGGACATTTATAATAGATGAGATGACTTATTCACTCAGAGTCATTCTTAATATTGCTTTTACTGTTATATACAATGTTCTCTTAGCCCTGCTTATTTTGCTCTTCATTATTTCTTGCAAGACCTTCCATGTTTTTCTAAAATTATTGAGCTTATCACTTATAGCACAGCAGTACTCCATTACGATCACATAATACAATTTGTTCATCCATTCTCTAATTGATGGACATCCTTGCAATTTCCAGTTCTTTGCTACTACAAAGAGAGATGTGATAAACAATTTAGGACATATAGGTTCTTTTCTTTTTTCCCCAGTCATCTTCAGAAATAGACCAAGTATTGCTGAGTTAAAGAATATAGGTATGCTAGCATTATTCCATATTGATCCCCAAAATGGTTGGATCATTTTACAATTCCACCAATAATGAATTAGTGTCCCAACTTTCTACATCCTCTCCAAAATTTGTCACTTTCTGTTTTAATCATTTTAACTAATCTGATAGATGTAAAATAATATGTCAAAGTTGTTTTAATCTTAATTTCTCTAATCAATAATGATTTAGAATATATTTTGTATGACTATAAGTTGTTTTGATTTCCTCATTGGAAAACTAACTGTTCATATTCTTTGACTATCAATTGAGAAATTATGGTATTCTTATAAGTCTGACAGTTATTTATATGTAAAATATGAGACCTTTATCTGATAAACTGTCAATAAAATATTGTCCCCAATTTTCTGCTTTTCTTCTACTCTTGGATATATTTTTAACTTTTTAATTTAATGTAATCAAAATTATCTATTATGTGCCTAATTTTCTCTCTGTCTCTTGTTTATTCATAAATTGTTCACCTACTCAAAAATCTGATAAATAATATGTTTCATATTCTTTGGATTTTTAAAATGAAATCTCTATTTATATTTGTCATATATCCATTTTGACCTTATTTTGGTAAATGATGTAAGATATTGGTCCATACCATTATACTTTCAATTTTTTTTTTCTTTCAGTCCAATTTCTGTAGGCTGGTCAGTAACAACTAGGCAAATGTTAGGCCTGATGCTTTTTTAAACTTCTCTATCAGCCTCCTCTGGCATACAGTGAGCTTATTGCTGTGCTCTCTGTTCCACTTAGATAATCTTTATGATCACAAGGACTACCCTTGCCTCCATATTTATAGTACTTTTTCCTCAGTTCAACTACTATGTGAACAATATTGTCCCACTCATTTTGTCCCATTCACAAACTGTACCAAGTGGACGCCCTATAAGGTAGGTTTGATAATGAGATTTAATGAGATATTTGTAGGTCAATGAACATTTAATATAAAGGGAGTTAAATTTTTTTCTCTCTTTGGATGTATAATTGTTGTTACACTCTTGTTCTTTCCTTCCAGTAATTTCTCCATTATTTTTGTAAACTTGTATATATTCATTGTACTGGTAGCTAGGTTCCTTAATTTATTTTTACTAGCGTTGAATGCTGGACTTGGAATTAGGAAGGCTTGAGTTTGAATATTTTCTGACACTTACTTAGCTGTCACCCAAGGCAAGGCATTTAACTTCTCTCAGTTTCCTCATCTATAAAATAAGAATAATACTTACCTCACAGGGCTGTTGGGAGGATCAAATAGTATAATACACAAAGTGCTTTTGCAAACCTTAAAACTAGAAGTATTAATAACAATAATAATAATAACTCTAAAAAGGAAGAAAACAAGTACTTATTAAGTACCTGCTAAGTACCAACCAAAATTATTCCTACAATTGTATGTGATTTATTAAAAAACAAAAACTAAGTGTAAGTAGAGAAAGTTCAAGGGACAAAATATCCAAAGCCTATATCCATGCAGGATAATCTCATCCAAAAGATAAGACTAAAAAATTATTGCTTCATGACAAAATCAAACTCTGTAATTATTGGAATGTTCATATGCTGCACTTAAAATTAAAGATCTGCTCAAAGAAATATATGCATGTATTTTTAATAATAGAGCTAGTAGCATTATTATTTGGTTTAGCTACACCAGCCTTGTTAATATATACTTATTGTAGCCTTCAATTGTAAGCTTAAGGTAGGTTAAATAACTAGAATCACACATTTGATTTTGATCACCTATCAAAAATGTTAAGAAATATTTAGAAAAAACCCTTAAAATATGTAGGGGGAAAAATCTTTTTTTACAACAGAAATCTCTTATCTAGGTTTGATACTCATGTAGAATAGAATTGTTTTCTTTTCCTACCAAACAGAAAGGAAATTGTGAACTCTCCAAACAAACTGTTCTTTGAATTGGCCATATCACTAAACTCCAAGTAATACTAACATTCAATACCAATAACAGATGTAAGGGGTGAAAAACACAGTTACCTTTTGTTCTCAGCAACTTCCAAAGGAAGATTCTACACCACCTCTGAGTGGATGTAAATATTGACCCATTGTAAAGAGCAAAGATGTCATCTCTGTTTTGAAATAAGTAAATAAGGAATGTTGGGGGCAGGGAGGGAAAGAGAAAGTCAGTCTGGGGCCAATGGCTTTTACTATTTTGTAGGAGTAGAATACAAGTGAAGGAAGGGGAGAAAATATTTGTTTGGACATCATCCATACCAAAAATAAATAATTCTGATACCTATTTTTGAAAATAGAAGGAAAGAAATAAAGCTTTTATGTCTGCATCTGCTCCCTGATAATAGAATCTTGTTTATTGCACAATTAGAGAAAGGTATTAGATTTTAATGTATTGAAAACCTTTGTGTTTTTTTTAACTCAAGTATTGCTCAGCAGATAAAAAGTAGTGAGCCCAAAGTGGAGGGGGGAAAAAACCTACCAGATTTTGCAGTATTTTGTTAATTGCCACTGTCATCTAAACTGCAGTTAAAGGCTAGAATGAAAGAAGCTTTCCAGCAATTATTATTGATGATCATTAAGGAAAAAAGAGCAATTCTTTCTTTTCTCTTGAAAAAGAAACAAGGACTTTTGAAAAATGGGCAAGATTTAGGAAGATACAATAAGACTAAGTTTCAGATTTTGGTTATTGCTTGAGGTCTTTGGTAAACATGGCATTAGACTCTTGGAATTAAAATATTTGTTTCCTTATTTTTAAGAGTTATTATTGAAAAAGGAAAGCCATGGTGATGTTGGAAAAAAGGAATAGATCAAGGCAATTATAGAAAGGTAGTAATACTTTTATTATTTTTAATAATAGCTTTTTATTTTTCCAAATACATGCAAAAATAATTTTCAACATTCACCTTTGCAAAAACATGTGCCTCCAAATTTTTACCCTCCTGTCTTAGTCAGCAAGGAATTCAATATGGGTTAAACATGTGCAATTATTCTCAACATATTTGCAAATGTCATGATGTGCAAGAAAAATCAGATCAAAGAGGGGAAAAACTGAGAGAGAAAAAAAAAAGCAAACAAAAAACAACAAAAAAGGTGAAAATACTATGTTTTGATTCACTTTCAATCTCGATGGATGCAGATGGCTCTTTGTGTTACAAGTCTATTGGAATTGCCTTGTATCACCTCATTGTTAAAAAAAAAAAAAAGCAAAGTCCATCACAGGTAATCA
The DNA here is from genome assembly GCA_023553655.1 of Myrmecobius fasciatus. Taxonomy (NCBI): domain Eukaryota; kingdom Metazoa; phylum Chordata; class Mammalia; order Dasyuromorphia; family Myrmecobiidae; genus Myrmecobius; species Myrmecobius fasciatus. The sequence continues at coordinate 2,712 of JAJPUD010018293.1, read as the reverse complement.
TCACATAATTTTGTTGTTGTGTATAGTGTTCCTTTGGTTCTATTCACTTAGCATCTAGGAAGGTAGTTAAAGAAAAGATTTTTAAAAGCAGTCTGATGGATGATTCTAGAAAAATGGGTTTCTAGAAGTAGGAGCAACTTCTGAACACTAACTTTGAAAAAAAATACATTGGTTTATATTGCACATGTAGCAATGTACTTTTTGTTTTTACTTTTATTTAATATTTTATTTTTCCCAATTGCATGTAAAAACAATTTTAACATTCTTTTAAAAAGAATTTTGAATTCCATGTTCCTTCCTCTTACCTTTCCTCCCATCTTTATTGGGAAGATCTGCTGCTGAACCTCCTTTCAAGTATAAAAGGATATATTATACCCTTACTTCACAAAGAGCTAAGAAGATAAAACAAAAAGTAAATATTTCTCTGTTGAATCACTCATAGGTTTTAGATTAAGTTTGAAAAAGTATTTGATTAATATAGATGTTCTTGAAAGGTATTGGATGAAATGGAATTGTGTTCAGATTGGTTGGGCAAACCTGGTGTTACTCTGTGGGTGGTCTAGAAAATAGTGAGCCAGTATGAAAAAAAAAAAAAAAACCTACCCCAGGAAAAAAATGAACATTGTACAGCAAAGTAAGAATAGCTTTCATAAAACTCCTTAGTAGGACTCACTTGCAAAAGTTCCTTTTCTGTCCTCTCCTCTTGACCAGAAAAGGACCATATGAACTTTAGAGAGTTTAAATATTTGGACTTTTTCTTTGGTGCCCTAGTAGAGTCCCTAAGATAGAAGCAGTTGTCTATGGGAAGGGGGAGAGGGAGGGAGAAAGAGAGACAGACAGACAGACAGACACAGACATAGACACAGACAGAGAGAGTAAGTTTGTATGAGTGATTTTTTTGGAGAGTTGTGTTATGCAAACCATTCTTACTCCAACTTAGTATATGCCCTTTTCCAAAAATTAATTTAATCCATCAAGAAACATTTATTAAGTGCCTACTCTGTACCAGGCAAGGTACTTAGCACCAGGGATTCAAAAATATACAAAAGATTATATCTGCCTTCAAGAAGCTTATAATCTAGTGAAGGAGATAACATTCAAAGAAATATATACAAAATTCAGGTCACAGGAGCAACACAATAGTGTACTAGATATTTTCTCCAGTCCTTGTGACATCCCCAAACCCCCCAAAACAAAGATTATGAGCCAAAGATAAAGTAACTTCAGCTTTTTCCATGAACTAGATCATTACGAATCTAAAACAAGGATTTAAAAAAATAATTCCCAAACTCAGGAATTGACCCTGAGTTTACTGAGCAACACTCCCCTACTTCCTATGCTATTACCATCATTGAGCCCACATTAGCAGAATCAAGGACATAAAAAACCTTATCTACCCCTATATGCCCACTACCCCTTCCCTCTTTTCAATGTCACAAAGATTCCCTCCAAGCTGTGAAAGTTTTCTTGGGTCTCAGCAGCCAGCTCAAATACAGCTCTACAGGGACAAAAGCTTGGCTACACCAATATTGTGAAGCTTTGAGCATCTGGTACCTGGAAAAGCAGACTGAAGTGTCAGTGCCAGAAGGTCTAGGTGTTGGGCCAATGAACTATGAAAAAGAGGAACTAGGACAGGTTACCAAGATAAGACACCATGCATGCGTGAAGCTGTTCACTATTCCACCAAGCTCCAGTTGGCTCAGCATCCAGCTGGGGTCAATTCTGACCACTCAAAAATCAGCTGAGGAAGAGACTTAGAGTGGTGAACTATGAATTGCCCATTTTGGGAGAAAGCTGAGAAGCTTTGAGAACCACAAGAAAACCCTAGTCAGAGAGAGTGAGAAGTGAGTAATACAGAAAATAAATAGGGGAATAAAGATCAAAAGTATCAAATATTCCAGAAAGAAGTCCAGCATTTGATGAAACAGAAGATCCTGTGGAAAATGAGGAGAACATGGAATCACAATGCATTATTCCTAAGTAATTTAAGAAAGAAATAAGAATTATGAGATAGAATATTAAGAAGAATAGAAAGATGAATCACCAAAGAAAGAAAAAAGAGAATGATAGATTAGGAATGTAAACACATAGAAATGAAAGATTGTCTAAAAGAAGAAGTGAGAAACAACAACATTCAAAGAAATATGCTCACCGTGCAAACAAAACATGGTTCTTAAAGAGAGGGTGGAGACAACCTAAAGATTACAGGTCTCTCAGAAGTATATAAAGCAAAACATTTCAGCCCTATAAAAAAGGAAATAACAGAAAAAACTACCCAGAATTTCTAAACATAGAAAATGACATTATAGTTGAAAGAATTCACGGAGCACTTCCAGAAAAACACAAGGCTGCAAACTCCATGATACATGGTGGTTCAATTTAATAATTTATTTCTGAAAAAGTTCCATAAGTTATCAGGAGAAAGACCTTCAAATATAAAGGAAATTACTGTTGACCATCCATCTTTTGTCCTATGTGGTTAGGCTTAGATTCTCAGAATAGGTCATTGCACCCTGAGTTCCAGCACTCTTTAGGACACATTATTCTATTCTCTCCTACTTTTTTTTATAGTGAGTACTGAATAGAATTTGAAATATTTTTAGAAAGAAAACCAGGACAGAAGAGATTATTTGCATCTAGAATATTTCAAACAATAGAAATGAGAAAGAATAGATTCAGACAATAGCCACAGAATAACAGAAAAAAAAAAAA
>JAJPUD010018292.1:0-29023 GCA_023553655.1 Myrmecobius fasciatus | reverse complement strand
TTTCATCATGGCTTTCAGGAAGCCCTATAATCCTTAGATTGTCTCTCAAATCTATTTTCCAGGTCAGTTGTTTTTTCAGGAGATATTTCATATTTCTATTTTTTCATTTTGTTTTGCTTTTGTTTGACTGATTCTTGAAGTCTTGTTTAGTCATTCACTTCCATTTGTTCAATTCTAATTTTTAATGTCTTATTTTCTTCAGTTACTGTTTTTAGGTCCTTTTTCAATTGGCCAATTACATTTTTTTGTTCATTGCATTTTTCCATTTTTTTTGCAATGATCTCATTTCATTTCCCCATATTTCTTCTAACTCTCTTTTAAGATCCTTTATGCAATCTTCAAAGAAAGCCTTGTGACCTGGGGTTCAGCTTATGTCTCTCTTTGGGGTTTTTTTCTGGAGGTGCTTTACTTTTAGGGACCACAGGATTTGAGGTCTGTTCTTCCCTCTCTCCATAAAAACTGTCTATGGTGAGAGTTCTTTTTGGTTTTTTTATTCATTTATTTTAAGGCAGGAGGTCTGTTCAAAGCAAAATTGGGACAGCTACTTTAATTTGCCCTGGGGCAGTTCTGCTGATTGAATTATTTCAGATGCTGGGCAGTTCTGCTGATTGATTGATTGCTTTAGGGTGCTGTGTAACGGCAGCTAGGTCCAGTGCTCTTCAGAGGTTCAGTGGTTCACAATCTACCCCACACAAAAGGCAGATCTACCAAACCACCTGCTTACAATCAGGACAGATTGGCCCAAGAGGCCCTCAGAAGACCCCCAGGTGGGTGGAAGCCAGAACGCTCCAACTCCTGCTTCAGCTCCTTGCTGCAGTCTCCCTGTACTGAAGTCTGGATTTGGCAGACTACCCCCCCCCCAGACTGAAGCAAGAAGCTGATGCAGTGGGGTTCTCCCAAGGTATCTTCTTCTAGAAATGTGTTGTACTCCAGATAGTATGGATTCTTTGTCTTCAAAATCAGTCTAGAGGCTTCATCTGCTGTTGGTTTGAGGGAAAGTTAGAGGGGCTTACAGAAATTTGTGTCTGATCTCTGCCATCTTGGTTCCACCTCCGGAAGTCTGCCTTTTTAAAATTTAATTTAGCTGAAGCATATTAGATTTTGCTCCAATTCTTTATTTTAACTCCATATGTGTCTTTCTGTTCCACATGTGTCTTGTGAACAACATATTGTTCGATTCTGGTTTCTAATCAATCCATTGTGTTATCCAATTCTGTTTGGACTGATCTATCAGTTCAAAACTGATAGATTTTAGAGCAAAAAATAGTGTGTATGGTCATTTACAGACCACAGCACAGCCAGGAGTATAGTAAATACATTTCTCCTTACATAATTCCCCTTGAAGTAATTGAAAACTTACAGATCTCTAGAAGTATCTCTGAAAACAGTTGCACAAATCCCCTGAGGTTTGGGTCAATATGTCCTCACACCTAGAAGCAAAGCCCTACTTCAACAAAAAGTTAAAAGTCAAGATATAGGCTGGAAAAATAGTGATTGTTACTGTAAAAGTGAACAAGGTACGTTACTGTTTAGTTTGGAAGGAGATCCCTAGTGACACATGACTGACAAAGGTTTAGTTGATTTTTTCTTGAAGACCTTTATTGAGGTCTTCTTTAGATAGCCTGTCTAATTTAGTAAATTTGAGTTGTTAGGAATATTTTTTATTACTAAGTCTAAATTACCTTTTTTCACTGTTTATTAATTGCTCCAAATTCTGCCCTTTAGAATCATACAGAACAAGTCTAACCCTTCATTATTACACTGTCATGATTCAAGAACTCAAAGAAAGTTAGAATTTCTTCCCCAGAAATCATTCCTCTTTCCCTGATGAATTTATTTTTACAAAGCCATTTCCTATCCTGGGCATGTTCTCTAGCTGGAATGCAGATGGATTGTAACAAGGCAGAATATAATGGGATCATGATCCTCACAATGCTAGACAATGGATGCCTCTACTAATATAGATCAAGATGGCAACAGATTATTGGGCTTTCCTAACACAATCTTAACTCTTATTATCCTGTAATCTGACAAAATTCCATAGTAATCAATCATCCATAATCAAAACTGGGTGGTTGGCAATCTGAATTTGCCTGAGTTCTAGTGAGGAATCACTCCTTTGGTCTGCTAAATATTACCATATTGTATTGGCATAAAAATGGTTCCTGTGGAACTATTTTTTGTAACATAATTTCAAATAATATTAAATTGTCACAGAATGAAGGAGTGTATCATGGTCAGTGGAGCATGTGTATATTAGGAACAAAGGAATCCAGGCCCTTGAATGTAGTGTCAAAGAGCATGAGGCTACCAGATAATCAGAAGAGGTTCATAATCAGGAATTTAGGAAGGCAAATGCAAATTTAAGTCATAGGCATATTTCAAAAGTCAGAGTGAAAAGTTTTCTTTTAAATTTTTTTCTTTATTAAAGCTTTTTATTTGCAAAACATATGTATGGGTAATTCTTCAACATTGACTCTTACAAAGCTTTCCGTTACAAATCCCCCCCCACTCCCCACTCCTCCCATAGATGGCAGGAAAGTACTACATTTAATTATGTTAAAATACTTGAAAAATCGAATATATGTATACATATTTCCACACTTATCTTGTTGTACAAGAAAAATCATATCTACAAGAAAAAAAATCTGAGAAAGGAAACACAATGCAAGCAAACATCAAAAGAGAGCATGAAAGTATTATGTTGTGTCCACATTTCATATCCTTCTCTCTGGGTGTATATAGCTTTCTTCACTGAACAATTGGAACTGGTTTGAAACATTTCATTGTTGAAGAGAGCCATGTCCATCAGAATTGATCATCATATAGTATTGTTGCCATATATAATGATCTCATGGTTCTGCTCATTTCGCTCAACATCAGTTCATGTAAGTCTCTTCAGGCCTCTCTGAAATCATCCTGCTGGTCGTTTCTTATAGAACAATAATATTCCATAACATTCATATGCCATAATTTATTCAGCCATTCTCCAATTGATGGGCATCCATTTAGTTTCCACTACAAAAAGGGCTGCCACAAACATTCTTGCACATGAGGGTCCCTTTCCTTCCTTTAAGATCTCTTTGGGATATAAGCCCAATAAAAACACTGCTGGGTCAAAGACTATGCACAGTTTGATAACTTTTTGAGTATAGCTCCAAATTGCTCTCCAGAATGGTTGGATCCGTTCACAGTTCCACCAACAATGTATCAGTGTCCCAGTTTTCCCACATCCCCTCCAACACCCGTCACTATCTTTTCCTGTCATTTTAGCCAATCTGACAGGTGTGTAATGGTATCTCAGAGTTGTCTTAATTTTCATTTCTCTGATCAATAGTGATTTGGAGCACCTTTTCATATGACTAGAAATAGTTTTAATTTCATCATCTGAAAATTGTCTGTTCATATCCTTTGACCATTTATCAATTGGAGAATGCCTTGAATTCTTGTAAATATGAGACAATTCTCTATATATTTTAGAAATGAGGACTTTATCAGAACCTTTAAATGTAAAGGTGATTTCCCAATTTGATGCTTCCCTCCTAATCTTGTCTGCATTAGTTTTGTTTGTACAAAACCTTTTTAACTTAACATAGTCAAAATTATCTATCTGGTGTTGAGTGACTTAGCTGTCCTAAAGTATGTGGAGTCTTAAGATCAAAGGATGACAAATTTAAATTTGGAAGATAATTTAAAGGCATCATGCTGTACTGAATAAGCTGGGGTCACAGAGTTTGATGGCCCCAGGTCAAACCTTGTCTGTGCCATATACTTACTACCTGTGCCACTTTGGTCAAATCATTTGGACAAAATGTCTCTTTGGGTCTCAGTTTTATCTACAAAATGAGCTTTTTGGACATTACTTCTGAGGTCTTTTGCACATCTAAATCTATGACTACATGCTTGCTTCCAAGTCTTTCTATTTGTAAATGAAGGAAATGGTTGTGAATTGCCTAAAATTGCATGAAAAATGTTAGAGCCAGGCTTCAAATCCCAAGTCTTTTTTGTTCACATTCAGCATCCTTCCCATTTAACCCCTGTGGGAAAGTCATGCAGTTTCTCTTCATCTTGCTTTCTTTATCTCATACATGTATATCAAGCCAAAGGTCCAGTATGTACAAGTATGTAAACCTGATCGTGAACCAAAGTGTGATTTATCTTTTCCCTGTTGAGACAGAGAATACTTTCAGGGAATGTATGATGCCTGGGGGATATGGATCAAGATGTAGGGAAATAGTTACATCTAATTAGGGAGTGATTAGGGGCAAGAGAAGAAGGTATTTTACAAGTCTCAATATCTCATGTATTTAGAAGAATTTTCATACTCAATTGTACTTTTCTTAGAGCAGTCTTCATCTCTTTGTTCCTAAGGCTATAAATCAGGGGATTCACAAGTGGGGTAAATACTGAATAACACAAGGTGACAATTTTTTGTGTTGTGGTTATATGTCCTGATGAGGGAGTGATATACATGACCAAGACAGTTCCAAAGAACAGAGAGACCACAGTCAGATGGGACCCACAAGTGGAAAAAGCCTTCTTCCTTCTAGCTGCTGAAGGGACTCGTAATACAGCTCTGAACACCAGAGTATAGGATCCAAGGATGAAAGGGAAAGTGAGGAATATGGCAAGAGAGGATATGATAGAAAAAGAAAGCTCAATGCCTGGAGCATGGATGCATATCAAAGAAATCAGGGGTCCTGGATCACAGATAAAGTGATCAATGACATTTGGGCCACAGAAGGGCAATTGAGACATAAAGTAGATAGGGATGGGAAAGCAGAGAAAGCCAATCACCCAGCAAAAAAGCACTAGCTTGATGCAAAAACGTCCAGTCATAATTCTTGGGTAATGCAAAGGTTGACAAATGGCCAAATACCTATCAAAAGCCATGAGAGATAAGAAGAATGTCTCTGTGACACCTGTAGAAAAGAAAAAATAGAACTGGAGGAAGCAAGCAGTGAAGGAGATTGTCTTGGTCTCAGAAAGAAAATTGGCCAACATGTTAGGAACTGTGGTATTTACATAACAGATCTCCAAGAAGGAAAAGTGGGCTAGTAAAATATACATGGGAGTGTGGAGGTGTTGATCTAACCTTACTGCACAGATGATGGATCCATTCCATATCAATGTCAGAACATAGGTCAGAGCAAATACCCCAAAGAGCACGAACTGCATCTCTCTGGAGCAGGGGAAACTCAGAAGGATGAATTCAGTCACTCTGTTTCCTCCAGATATGTTCAAGCCTATTAGACCTGTGGAGAGGACAGAAATGACCATGACAAGTTGCCTTATTTCCTATTTCTCATTTTCCTCCTAATTTAATGAATCCCTAAAAAAACTGATTATTTAAAAATTCTCTGATTCTGTGGTTTTGTGTCCACCAATTTAGAACTGTTAGCTATAAAACTTCTCTGATTCTAAAATTGTAATTACTTAAAAACAGACATACACAGATTTCTGTGATCTGTCTAAAGGGACAACCTTATATTCATCATCAACAAACATCTATTTGGTGCTTATTGTGTATTAAACATTGTGGTGGGCACCTGGTATACAAAGAAAAGCAAAATTATTTGTGACATCCAGGATCTCACATTCTATTGGGATAGACACACCAGTCAATCACTCCTTACTGTTTGATAATTATTATATTGTCCTATTTCTGTGCCTTTGTGCATATCATTTCCTATATAGTAGGAATAATAATGAACTCCATCTGCTATTTCAATATGTACCATTCTTTTCATGAATTCTCCATTCTGTGATGTCATAATTAAGCCATTTAACTTTTCTAAACTTTATGTATAAAACAGAGATAAAATGCCTGAGTTTCTGACTCACTGATTTGTTGTGAGGATCAAATTAGATTGTGTATATATATATGCATATATATATATGTATGTATACATATATATAAATATATACACACACACATATATATGAATGATGTTGTAAACATTTAAGTGATTTAAAATGTGATTTTATTTTTAATTAGATAGGAAAGAAGAACCTAATTAATCTCTTTTACCTTTAGATTCTTCCCTGTTAAACCTAATAATTCATCTTCTTCTGTATGTTTTGGGTTCTTATCAGAATATAAACTCTATGCAGAGACTGTCTTACATTTCTATTATTTTCTAATATTTTGCTTATAGTAATCACTTAATAAATGCATCATTCATTCACTGTGTTTCATAAAATTCCTGAGTGTCTCAAATTAGGAAAAATTCATATAAGTAATTCTTAATACTCTATATAAATGCCTGCTTTATATATAAATTGATTATTAATGATAATAAAGTTTAAAAAATAATTACTTAATATGTAAAAATGTTTAGTGTATCATGATTGATACTTTGAAAAGTGATACAAGACAGTCTAGGACATAATCTTCACTCACAGCCCTGAAGCTCAGAGTATTGTGTATGATATGACATAAACACCTGAAAAAAAGATAACAGTACCAGTACAAACATTTCCAAACTTATCAACAATTAAGAAGTTGTATTTTTTCTTACATATGTAGGTGGCACAGTACATAGAACACTGGATTTAGAACCAGGAAAACCTAAATTTAAATTCTGACTCACTGAATAGCTGTCACTTAACCTTTCTCAGCCTCAGTTTCATCATTTGTAAGATGGGAATAATAATAACACTTATTTACAGAATAGTGATTGGTATGTAAATCACTTTGCAAATTTGTATGAATTATATCAATGCAATGGCATTGATGAAGGTAGCTTAGAACTCAACTTGTATTTCCTCATATATTGCTGTTATTTCAGACCATTAAAGCCTATGTTATTCATAATTATGCTTATGGTATATAACATGATATTAGGGCACTACAATAACTATTCACTGATGTCATTATTAGGAAACAAACTTGAAATTTCAACTAGTGATAGTTGAATCTTTATTGGTTTTATTTATTAGCAAGAATTTTTGCTACAGTGTCAAGTGTAAAAATATCTCTTATTTGTATGGGGTCTTACATTTTATAATGTATTTTCCTTAGAACTCCCCTAGGAGGTAGTCAAGGAAGATATTATTTATCCCATGTTGCCTGTGAGAAACTGAGATGTAGAGAGATAAAATTACTTGGCCATGATTATATAATTAAGTAAGTATAAGATTTTGGATTTCAACAGACACCTTCTGATTCTAAATCCAGTGTTCTCTTCTCTATACCACATGGCAGTATGATGATTTTCTCAGATTACATCACATTATCACCTCTAAGAGTGATCCTGTTGTAGCCAGTGATCTCCAGGAAATTTAAGACTAGCATTTAGTTCAGTATAATTTTGGTCAGAGGAGAGTTAGGCTTTCAAATTTTTTTCTACTTAATAGGCTTTCCTTTTAGTCTGTGGGAAATGTTGGCCCAGATAAGTAGCAAATTTTAAGTCAGAAGGGTGAGTAAATGAGAAAACAAAAAAGAAAAAGATATTAAGAAAAATACTAATAAGTGTTCCTATCAGAGAGTTTGAAACAGTTTGCAGTGTTACTTACCAAGAGGTGGTCTTTGAGCGTCTGGCTGACCTCTTCTGTTGGGATAGTTTGTCCACAGTTCTGTCATGGAGTCGGTTGATCCAAAGAAGTGGTAAGGCTTCATTGCTTTAGAACTCAGGTCCTATTACTTTTTTCTTCTGGATACTTTCCATAAATAAAGCATCATTCAATTATCCTATGTGGAGGAGCCTTAAAGATATTTAGGTGAAATAAGATCCAGTGAATCTAAAATTCTACATTCACTCATTTCTCCCTCTCTAATTCCTACTATTCCATTTCTTGCCTACATAGTAAAAATAAGTCTTTTAAGATTTATCAAAGTTTTGATCATTTATTATCATTGTTTATTCACAGCTACACAGAGGTAGATGCAAGAGACAAACCTTAGAATCCCATTTATGATTTTCTGTGTTTTATAACTGTTTTTTTCAGATACAGGCAAGGAAGGCACTTGTGTAGACGTCCTGAGATGTGTGTTGCGAGGCAGATAGGACCTGAGAACATATGATGTCCTAGGCAACCAGCAGTTAGGGAGAGAAATGGTAAGAAGTTCAGTGGTTGTCTTGGTGGCTACTGAATTGTGTGCCACATGATTAAGATTTATTATGGAAGTCAGGCAAGGGCAGAATAGCCTTGGGAAAGGTCGAAATTCTCTCAGAAAGTCTGCAAGTTTGACTATATTAATTATATTAAACTTTTTCCTCTCTTGGGATCTGATTAATCTTGAGGAACAAAATTCCCAGATTTTCTTGCAATTTTCAGAGCAGAATATGTTTCATCTTGGTTGAAAAATCCATCTTGTTGCTCTTAGAATATGTAGGTTGTTTGGTTTTGTCAGCTGAGGAGAAGTCCCAACCTTTTCCCTTTTTTTCTTTCACTTGCATATCATCTTTTTATCTGCCTCTAGGTCTCTAGGTTTGGATTCTCCTTTACATCTCCATGATAATGTTCTGGAAAGTGGGATAAAGAGTTACAACTGAACAATGAAAAACAATTATGACATATGGATACTATTATCATCCTTATTTTAAAAAATGAAAAAAACTAAGCAGATAATTATTCAGTGTACAAGGATATATTTGAGCTCTCTTTTTTCTTCAATTTAGGTCTAGGGCTCAATTTACTGTGCCACTTAAGTGACTCTAAGAGCTATAAAGTCCAGTTGTTAACAGGCAGATGACAAAGTAAATAGCAAGTTGTACTTGAAATCAAGAATACCTGACTGAGCTCATATCTTGCCTCAGACACTATGTTCTCCTTAGCAAAGCACTTAATTTCTCTGGCCCTCAGTTTCCTCCCTTGGGAAATGTAGTAATAATCATTATTTATGAAATCAGATGTGATATGAAAACTGCTTTTTAAAGCTTTAAGTGCTATATACATGCTAATTATTATGGTTATCATCATCATCATCATCAATCATATTAGTCTCTTTTCAGTACTCTCCCAGTGAGACTGGCACTGTTCACCAGTCTCTAACAGTGATACATTCTGGAGCATCCTAATTGCTCTTTTATTATTTCTTCAGGTTTCAATGTTAGGTATGCTCCTTGAATATTCTAGTTTCATCATTCATTTTGTTTCTGTTTATAGATTCATAGATTTAAAATTAAAGTGGACATAAGAGATCATGTTTAACCTTTTCATTTTTCAGATGAGGAAGCCTATACTCAGAGATGTTTAATAACTTGTCCACGATAATCTAATAGTAAATAGTAGAAATATTATGTTAACTGATTAATTTAATTTAAAATCCAGCCATATTTCCACTAAACAATTCTTCCTGCTTTATAAATGTATGTAAATTGGCTCTAATGCTAATTATACTTTGACTTTTTTATGTATTGGGCTGAGAAGTTATACAAAGCCATGTGTTTTATAAAGTTGAATATGAGCTCCTTCAAGACAGTGACTATTTTTTATCTTTGTATTCCCAACCCCCACTCTTATAACTGGCATAAATTAGGTGTTCAATTGCTTATTGAACTGAATTGTTTTCTTTTATTTATTCTAGGGTTAAAGCTTGCTAATCAACTTAAACCCCTGATAAGCATAACTTATAGAAATAAAAAGGGAACAAGTATCATTGTATTCTGATCTCTTCTGAACATTTGGAAGTATGTCACACTATTTTAGAAAAACAACCCACAAATTTAAAGACATCTGTAATAGAACAACCAGGATGGCGAAGGATCTCAAGGTAACTCCATGTGAGGATCAGTTTTTAAAAATACAGGCAAATTATCCCTAGGAGTGAGAATGCTGACTGGAGGCAAATAGAAGGAAAATATAGTAGATGCATTTAAGAAAAGGAGCAAATAATGTTTAGAAAATGTCAATGGTAAAGTCTACTTTTTAGATATAGGTTTACTTGGCTAGTGCAACTTTAAGGGTTCTTTCATAATGTCCATACTTTACCTTCTCCAGCCTGGCATCTAATCTAATCTAAAAATCACTTAATAAGCACAAGTAGGTGCAAGGTACCATGGTAACAATCAGATATGGTAAAGGAAATTGAAGGACACAGGAGTATATATTCTCCTGGGATTGTATAATAGAGAGGTATGAGGTAAAGTTAAGATGGCAGAACAGCTTGAAGAAGTACAGCTTTTCTCCATCATCATGCATCCCCCACAAAGATCTGGGAAATATGGAAGGCTGTACTGTGTGAAATAAAAAATAATTAAAGTAGCTCATTTTCCTCAGTCCAAGTTGGCCTAGGAAGACAGAGAGCTCTGCTGATTCTGGAGATGGGGTCTAACCAAGAGTGTCAGATCCAGACTATTTTAGTGCACAAGCATTGAGGGAGGAATGACATTAGAAAGCTCCTGGGCAGGAAGAGATCCCAAGGGATCACTAAACTTGTGAGGGTACAGAAGAGATTCTATTGCTAACTCTGTTACCCACTACCCAGTTTGGGGCCAGAGTTCCAAGGAGGAATAAAGAGAAAACCTGTACCTAGGTTTGGAGGAGAGGAGTGGTTGTAATTATGTGTCATTGTTATTGTTTGTCCATCAGTCTTGAAAAGCACCATGCAATCAGGGAGGTGATGCTATGGCATGCAAGTGAATTAGATTTAAGTGAGGGAGGGCTGTGAAGTCACCTGCCTCACTTTCCCCTCCACAGTCATCTGAGTCCAGTGGTCAGATATTGATCAGAATGACTGGAGATCGCCCTGAATGCAATGAGAAACTTTGGCCTTTTTAATCCAAGATCTTCCACAAGTCTCAGTTTGCCTGAGGCTGCACTCATTTGGAGATTTAGGCTAGATAGTTACTGAGACAAAGAATCTCCTTTTTCACCTAGTACAAAAATTTCAAATATATTTATATCTGGGAGAGAAAAACCCTCATATTTTCTGGTCAAAACAGAAATAATTGCTATTTACATTCAATCTGAGTTAATCAGGACACAAACAATGACCAAATGGGTTATGGCCTGGGACCTGGGATCTATTGGTGTTCAATCAATGAGAAGCTGACTGGTTTTGTATTAAGGAATGGTCCTTATGAAATCTAGCTAGTAAATGTCAACATATCTTAGGAGGGTTCAGAAGTGCAAAAGAAAAGAAACATGCTTTTAAGAGCATCTGTAAGTAAAGATATGATAGTGTATGTGGACAGAGAGAACAAAGGGAAGAAAGCAAGGAAGAAAGAAAGGAAGGAAGGAAGAAAGGCAGGATAGAAGGAAGGAAGAAAAGAAGAAAGAAAGGGAGTTTTCCAGTTGATCAATTCCAGTTTGTGGATGAACAATATTTACTGAATGAAGAATAAGCTTAGAAACACAGAATTTTTTAAGAACAAAATTGTGTTACTCTGCTCCCAGGAGCAGAAAAGAGTCTCAGTTCTAGACTCAGATGATCAGCATGGAAGCCCTCAGAAGAATAGCCAGGCCGGCAATCTCACAGCAAATTGAAGACTGAAGTTCAGTTGCTTTGAAATTGTAGAGTTACCAGCAGGCTAATAGTGGCTAAATCCAGCAGCAGTCTACTACAATTTCTCACCAAAAAATAAGTCAAAATATACAAACCTGGCACAAAAAATGGCAAAGCTTAGATCAGGAGGCCACTAAGCACATTTTGTTTTGGATCACATCATTTTGAAAACGCTGAAAACTTATGAGTTGTAGATAGCGGAGAGGAGACACATGTTTTTCCGAGATTTCACCATTTCTCTCACACCAATATCAAATCTAGCCTCTGAACTGCTTTTGGAGTGACAGAATCCACGAATATTGTGTGAAACAAATTTCTAGCAGAAGGCAATTTGAAAGATCTTCAGAAAAGGTCTGTTTCAATTAGATGTGGAGGGAGGCAGGCCAAGCACAGTTAAGCCAAGCACAGGTACTGCGTGCAGGCAGTACACAATCCCAGGGCAATGTGGGCTCTATGTACAGGAAAATCTACTGGGAGGAATGTACAGCATTGTTGGCTACTATGTCCTGGTTGCAAGCCAGAAGATCAGGAGACATCCTGTTATAGTTATAAGACATCCAACACAAATAAAAAAGGCAAATAGTGAGCCACCAAACAACAGAATTTCATGGGATCTGGCCAGCCCCCCAGCACCAAAAGATAGTTAGCACTGACCAAGTGCAGTTACTGTTATCTGTAGAGAAAGCATGTACAATCTCCCCTTTGGCCTAGAAATAGACCTCAACTTTAAAAAAAAAAACAATGAGCAAAAAAGCAAAAAGAACTCTGATTATAGGTAGTTTTTATGGAGAAAGAGAAGAACAGATTTCAAACCCTAAGGACATTAAAAGCAGATCATCTCTAGATGAAACCTCAAAGGGTGATATAAATTGGTCCCCATCTCACAAGGCTCTCTTGGAAGAATTCAAAAAGGATCTTAAAAGAGAGAAGAAAAATGGAAAAAGGAAATGAGAACTTTGCAAAAGGGTTTGGAAAAGGAAACACAGAAATTACCTGAAGAAAACTCCTCCCAAAATACATTTAGTGAAATGGAAAAAGCATATAACTTCTTACAAAATAGATTTAACAAAATGGAAAAAGAAAACAATTCCTTCAAAAAACAGAATTTGTGAAATAGAAAAAAATCCATAGAACATAGCAACTCATTTAAAAATTAAACAGTCCGAATACAAAAAGAGCTAAAAAAGGTAACTGAAAAAATAATTCACTAAAAATTAGAATTGAACAAATGGAAATAAATGATTCAATGAGACATCAAGAATCAGTCAAGCAAAACCAAAAAAAAGTGTAAAAATAGAAGAAAATGTAAAATACCTCCTTGGAAAAACATTTGACCTAGGAGAGACAGTTTAAGGATTATTGGACTTCCTGGAAACTATGACCAAAAAAAGAGCCTAGACATTATCTTTCGGGAAATCATCAAGGAAAACTGTCCAAATGTCATAGAATCAGAAAGTAAATTCTTCTGTTGAAAGAATTTGAAAGAATTCACCAATCACCTCTTGAAGGAGACCCCAAAATGAAAACTCCAAGGAATATCATAGCTAAATTTCAGAACTATTGGATGAAGGAAAAAATATTGCAAACATTCAGAAAGAAACAATTCAAATACTGAAGAGCCACAATCAGGATTACCCAGGACCTAGCAGCTTCCACCTTAAAGGATCAAAGAGCCTGGAATCTGATGTTCTGAAAGGCAAAAAAAAACTTGGAATGCAGCCAAGCATCAACTATCCAACTAAATTGATCATTATCTTTCAGGGGAAAAGATGGACATTGTATGATACAGATGAATTTCATTTATTTCTGATGAAAAGACCAGAGCTGAGCAAAAAAAGATCTCTAAACATAGAATTCAAGAGAAGTATAAAAAGGTAAAAAGGAAAACCTCTTGAGAATTATACCTCTGTTATAGGTATGCATGGAGAGTGCAAATATAATTTGATTTTACTGTGATAATATAAAAAGAAATGAGAGGTGGAAAGAGGATTGAACTCTAAGAAGAGGAAAATGAAGGCAAAATGAGGGAAATCTCATGAAGAGGCAAAAAAGACCTATTATAATTGAGGAAAAGAAGGGAGGGGGATGAACATCATATGAATCTTACTTTCATCAGATTTGGCTCAAAGAGAGAATATTAGAGATATTTGGTTTAACAGAAAAAGTTGTCTCACCTTATAGGGAAATGTGAGGAGAAAGGGGAAAGAAAAGGTGGAAGCTAATAGAAGGGAAAACAGAAGTACTAGAAGAAAGGTATAAGAAAGGAGGAGGGGCTATAAATGGGGAAGGCTTCTTGAGGGAAGTGGTGGTCAGAAGCAAAATACTGGGGAGGAGGGAAAGGAAGCAAGGAAAGAAAAAAGCATAATTTGGTGTAAAAATGGTGAGAAAAAAGTCACTTTAGCTGTGAATGTGAATGGGGTGAACTCTTCCATAAAATGGAATTGGATAGCAGATTGAATTAAAAGGCAGAATCCTACAAAATGTTGTTTACCAAAAACAAACAAACAAACAAACAAAAAACAAACCATCTAAAGCAGAGTGATACATACAGAGTAAAGGCAAAAGGCTGGAGCAGAATCTATTATGCTTCAGCTTAAGCAAAAAAAGCAGGGGTAGCGATCCTGATCTCAGATCAAGCAAAAGCAAAATTAGATCTAATTAAAAGAGATAAGGAAGGAAACTATAACTTGCTAAAGGGAACCTTAGATAATGAAATAATATCAATACTAAACATATAGGCAGCAAGTGGTATAGTGTCAGGGTCTGAGATTTTGGGACCCCAGTAAAAGAAGTTTGTCCTTGAATTGAGGATCAAAGGGTATGGTCTGTGATTCCCTTGAGAAACATGAGACCCTGAAACTGGTCGAAGATTGTTGATAATGGTTTCATTATAATGATAATGGCTGTTTAAAGTGGTCTTAGAAAACGGCTTGCTTCGAGGAAGTGCTCTGTTATTGAAAGAAGAATTAGACCCTCCAAAACTGAATACATCCTTTCAATACAAACTTAATTGCTGATGATTGGGTGTGAGCATATGGACAGATGGTGTGATCACAGAATGGGAAAGGAAGGTAGGCAAGGAGGAGGGGTCAGGTGATGAGAAGATGCTAGGAGAGGAGGGAAGATATAAGCAATGCTGGTGGTAAGGGAAAGATGGTGCAGCAATGGAAATGATGGAGGCGATGAAGCCTGAATAAAGAACTGCCATAATCTATCCTCTGGGTCCTCATGACACTCCTTTGAATAGACACGCTGAGCATGGCCAGAATGCCCACCGAAGCTCTTAACAAAGAGGTGAGACTCTTAACATAGAGATAAGACCTGCTGCCCTTAGGTACAATACCTAACAGTATAGTATCTAAATTCCTAAAGGAGAAGTTAAGAGAGCTGAAAGAAGAAATAGACAGCAAAACTATAATAGTGGGGGCTCTCAACCTTGCTCTCTCAGAACTAGATAAATTGAACCACAAAATAAATAAGAAAGACATTAAGGAAGTAAACAAAATTTTAGAAAAGTTATATATGACAGATCTTTGGAGAAAATTGAATGGAGATAGAAATGAGTACACTTTTTTCTCAGTGGTTCATGGAACCTATTAAAAATTTTACCATATATTAGGGCATAAAAACCTCAAAATCAAATGCAGAAAGGCAAAAATAGTAAATGCAACAACAACCCTATGATTATCTCAATAAATGCAGAAAAAGCACTTGATAAAATCCAACACCCATTCCTATTAAAACACTAGAGAGTATAGTAATAAATGAACTTTTCCTTAAAATTATCAGAAGCATCATTTAAAACCATCAGCAAGTATCATAGGTAATGGCGACAAACTAGCACCATTCTCAATAAGATCAGGGTTGAAACAAAGTTGCCCACTATTACCATCATTATTCAATATTATATTAGAAATGCTAGCTTTGGCAATGAGAAGAAAAAGAGATTAAAGGATTTAGTGTAGGTAATGAGGAAATCAAATTATCACTCTTTGCAGATGATATGATGGTATACTTAGGGAACCATAGAGAATCAACTACTAGAAACAGCCCACAAATTTAACAAAGTTGCAGGATGCAAAATAAATCCACAAAATCATCAGCATTTTTACCAACAAAATCCAGCAGCAAGATATACAAAGAAATATTCCATTTAAAATAACTGTCAATAGTATAAATATTTGGGAGTCTATCTGCCATAGCAAAGTCAGAAACTATATGAATATGACTATGTAACACTTTCCACATAAATAAAACCAGATCTAAACAATTGGAAAATATCAAGTGCTCTTGGGTAGGCTGAGTGGATATAATAAAAATGACAATGCTACCTAAATTAGTCATTTAGTGCCACACCAATCAAACTCCTATGAAATCATTTTACAGATCTAGAAAAAATAATAACAAAGTTCACCTGGTAGAACAAAAAGACAAGAATTTCAAGGGAATTAATGAAAAACATGCAAATGAAGGTGGCCTAGGTAAGCCACATCTAATAATTATATTAAAAACAGTGGTCATCAAAACCATTGGCACTGGCTAAGAAATAGAGTAATTGATCAGTGAAATAGGTTAGGCTCACAGGGCAAAATAGTCAATGGCTATAGTACTCTAGTGTTTTGGGATAAGAGCTCATGATTTGACAAAAACTACTGGGAAAATGGAAATTAGTATGGAAGAAACTAGGTATTGACCCACACCTAACACTATGCCAAAATAAGTTTGAAATAGATTCATGATCTTGACATAAAGAGTGATATTATAAGCAAGTAGGATAGTTTACCTCTCAAATATGTGGGAGAGGAAGGAATTTGTGACCAAAGAAAAACTAAAGATCATTATTGATCACAAATAGATAATTTTGATTATATTAAGTTAAAAAGTTTTTGTACAAACAAAACTAATGCAGACAAGATTAGAAGGGAAGCAATAAGCTGGGAAACATTTTTACATTTAAGGGTTCTGATAAAGGCCTCAATGGCTTAATCAGTTATGGTATATGAATGTTATGGAATAATATAGTCTGTAAGCAATATTCAGCTGGATGATTTCAGGGAGGACTAGAGAAACTTACATGAACTGATGCTAAATGAAATGATTAGAATCAGGAGATCATTGTACCCAGCAATAACAAGATTATATGATGATCATTTCTGATGGATGTAGCTCTCTTCAACAATAAGATGATTCAGACCAGTTCCAATGATATTGTGATACAGAGCCATCTACACCCAGAGAGAGGATTGTGGGAACTGAGTATAGTTCACTCTTTTTGTGGTTTTTTGCTTGAATCTTATTTTCTTTCTAATTTTTTTTCTGTTTGATTTGATTTTTCTTGTGTGGCAAAATAATTGTATAAATATATATATATGCATATATTAGATTTAACATATATCTCTATCCTATTTAACATATATTGGATTACTTGCCATCTAGGAAAGGGAGTGGAAGAATGGGGAAGAAAATTGGAACACAAGGCTTTGCAAGAGTTAATGTTGAAAGATTATCTATGCATATGCTGTGAAAACAAAATGCTTTAATTAAAAGAAAAGAAAACTATAGGTCCTCATCCTCAGCTGTGAAAGCAGAAATTCATCTTAGATATTCCCCTCAGAAGTGTGCATAGCCCAGCTTTTACATAAAATCCCAAATCAAGAAATAAACTAGCAAACTCACCAAACAATAAAAGAAGCCAGCCATAAGAAGCTATTAAAAATAGCAATTATATAGTTCCTCTTATATGCCAGGCACTGGAGTAAGCATTTTATAAATATAATCTCATTTGATATTCTCAGTAACCATAGAAGATAGGTGCTTTTATCACCTTTATTTTACAGTTGAGAAAATTGAAATAGACTTTGAAATGATTTTTCCAGGATCATCCAACTCCTAAAGGTCTGAGAAAATATTTGAATTCAAATCTTACTGACTCCAGGCCCAGCACTCTATTCACTCTACTATTTGTTGCCTATTATGTAACAAAGAATTTTAAGAGATAGAGCTAAAAGAAGAGGATGAATTCAAGACATATGTAAGCAAATCTGAAAGAAAAATTCAGTTTGGATACAAGTCTAGCCAGATTTCTTAAAAGAGAAAAAACAAGAGTTTATTTTAAAGGACTAAGATGATTTTGCAAGTGTAATGAGTGATAGAGGAAAAAAATGAACAAAAATTGAGAATTGTGGAAGAAATGTATGAAAAGACAATTAATAACTTTGAACAAAGAGCAAAAATCTTTACTCAAGAAAACAACTTTCTAAAATTTAGAACTGACCAAGTAAAAGTTAATGACTCCCTTAGACAACAAGAAATATTACAACCAAGTTAAAAGAACTAATAGAAATTATATGAGGTATTTCATACTAAAAACAACTGATTTATAAAAAAATTAAGTAGAGATCATTTAAAAACCATTGTGCTGCCTGAAAGTCATGTCCAAAAAATCACCTAGACATGAAATTTTAAGAAATCAAAAAATAAAACTGCCCACATCTCTTAGAACCAGAAAGAAAAGCAAATATTTAAAAAAAATCCATTAGCCATCTCTTTAAAAAGGAAAAATAAAATTCTTAGAAATATTAGAGTCAAAATCCAGAGTTAGAAAGTCAAAGAAAAATGCTGCAAGAAGCCAAAAATAAAGAATTTATATTCTGAGAAACCACAGTCAGAATTTAGTAGTCAATCTTATAAAAAAAAAGAAAAGAAAGAGCTTGTAATATATCCCAGAAGTCAAAATATAAAAATTTACAACAAATAAATCAATTTACCTAGAAAAATTGAATATAATGCCAAAAGGGGAGAAATTTATTTTTTTTAATTTTTATTTTTTCCTGAGGCAATTGGGATTAAGTGATTTGCCCAGGTTCACACAGCTAGGAAGTATTAAGTGTCTGAGGCTGAATTTGAACTCAGATCCTCCTGACTTCAGGGTGGGTGTTTCTATCAATGTGCCATCTAGCTGCCTTGAGAAATGTATTTTTTTTAATTTTCCAAATTTATTTTATTTGAAGAAACAATAAAGAAAAAGAAAAACAGAAAAGCAATACAAAACAAAATGAAACAAAACAAAAGAGAACATTATCATGTACCCAGCAGGACATGAGGGAAGATTCAAAATATATAACAACAAATACCAATATAAGAAGCACATATTTTAGTAGAAGAATTTAAATTTATGCACATGATTTTTCTTTATTTCCTTGTAAATTGTTTTTTATTTTCAAAATATATGCATAGAAAATTTTCAGCATCGATCCCTGCAAAACCTTGTGCTACAAATGCCCTCTCCCTCCCTTCCCCACACTCCTTCCCCTAGATAACAAGTAATTCAATATGTGCTAAACATGTAATTCTTCTATAGATATTTCCACAATTATGTTGCATGAGAAAAATTAGATTAAAAAGGAAAAAAATGAGAAAAAAAACAAAAATCCAGCAAACAAAAACAAAAAGAGTGAAAATACTGTGTTGTGATCCACACTCAGTCCCCATAGTCCTCTCTTGGGATGTAGATGGCTCTCTTCAATGTAGGACCATTGGAATTGGCCTGAATTGTCTCACTGTTGAAAGGAGCCATGCTCATCAGAATTGATAATCTTATAATCTTGCTATTGTCATGTACAATGATCTTCTGGTTCCACTCCCTTCACTTAACATCAGTTCATGTAAGTCTCTCCATGCCTCTCTGAAATCATCGCATTGATCATATCTTGTAGAACAATAATATTTTATAACATTTATATACTATAACCTATTCAGCCACTCTCCAACTAATGGTCATCTATTTAGTTACCACTCGCTTTTCTCTATTCTTTCTCCCTTTCCATCTTCTTCAACATTTTGCTTCTGACCATCACCTTCTTCAAACAGCCTCCCCTTTTTACAGTACCTCCCACTTTCTTACAACTTTCCCCTTCTATTCACCTACCCCCTTTTTTTTTCATTTCCCTATAGGATAAGACAAGTTTCTCTGTGAAGCTAAATGTCTAAAATTCTGTCTTTGAGACAAATCTGATGAGAGTAAATTTCACACAGTGGTCATCTCCCACCCTTCTTTCCCTTAATTGTAATGTCTTTTTTTTTTTGCTCCTTTATGAGATTTAAGTTACTACATTGAACTTCCATTTTCCTTTTCTTCCAGTTCCCTTTCCACCTCCAGTTTCTTTTTTATATCATTACAATAAAATTAAATTAGACCTCTAAGTATATTCATAACTGACATACTATTCTCATGTGTTAAATGCATCATCTTCCCATATAGGAATGTAAACATTTTAAGTTTTAAAAGAAATAGTTACTTTTTCTTTTCTTTTTACCTTTTTTTTCCACTTCTTTTGGGTTCTGTATTTGATGATCAAATTTTCTGTTCAG
Source organism: Myrmecobius fasciatus (assembly GCA_023553655.1). NCBI lineage: Eukaryota > Metazoa > Chordata > Mammalia > Dasyuromorphia > Myrmecobiidae > Myrmecobius > Myrmecobius fasciatus. The sequence continues at coordinate 9,201 of JAJPUD010018292.1, read as the reverse complement.
TTCTGGTCTTTTCATCAGAAATAAATGAAATTCACCTATTTCATTGAATATCCATCTTTTTCTCTGCAAGATAATACTTAATTTTGCTGGATAGTTGATTCTTGGCTGCAATCCAAATTCCTTTGCCTTTTGTAATAACAGATTCCAGACCCTTCAATCCTTTTATGTGGAAGCTGGTAGGTTTTGGGTAATCCTGATTGTGGCTCCTCAAAAATTGAAGTGTTTCTTTCTGGCTGCTTGCAATATTTTCTTCTTGATCTATTAATTCAGAAATTTAGCTATGAAATTCCTTGGATTTTCATTTTGGGGTCTTTTTCAGGAGGTGATTGGTGAATTCCTTAAATGGCTATTTTATTTTCTTGTTCTATGACATCTGGGCAATATCCTGGATGATTTCTTGAAAGATGATGTCTAGGATCTTTTTCATAATGATTTTCAGATAGTCCAGTAAATCTTAGATTGTCTCTCCTGGATCTATTTTTCCAGGTCAGTTGTTTTTCCAATGATGTATTTTACATTTTCTTCTATTTTTTTGTATCATTTGATTTTTGATGTCTCAATTGAGTCGTTAACTTCCATTTGTTCAATTATAATTTTTTAGTGAATTATTTTCTTTAGATTTAAAAAAAATCTCTTTTTGCATTTGGCCAATTAAAATTTTAAATGTTCAATTTTTGTTTGTTTTGTTCATTAGAGATTTTTTTTCATTTTACAAAATATGTTTTTCAAACAGAAATCTTTGTAAGGGTTAATGTTGAAGAATTACCCATACATATGTTTTGCAAATAAAAAAATATGTTTTTCAGTGCATTGGTTTGTTTTTTCAAATCTATTCTGGAAAGAGTTAAATGCTTTTTCCAATTCATAAAATTTATTTTCTAAGGAATTATATGATTTTTCCATTTCACTAAATCTGTTTTTTAAGTAGTTTTCTTCAGATAATTTCTGTGTTTTCTTTTCCATCCTCTCCTGCAAAGTTCTCATTTTCTTTCCTCCTTTTTCTTCTAACTCTCTTTTAAGATCCTTTTTTAATTCTTCCAAGAGAACTTTGTGAGATGGGGATCTAATCATGTTACCCTTTGGGCTTCATCTGGAGATGATTTGCCTTTAGTTTCCTCAGGGTTTGAAATCTGCTCTCTGTCTCCATGAAAGCTGTCTTTTTGCTTTTTTGCTCATTTTTTAAAGGTTGAGGTCTTCTTGTAGGGTAAAGGGGAGATTGTTCCGAGCTTTTTCTAGAGGCAATAGCGACTTTTCACTGTCCTGGGCTGGTGCTTCTGACTTCCTTTCCATGTTGGGTGGGCATGGACAAGTCCCATATTATTCTGGGCTTCAGAGGCTCACTATTTACTTTTTGTATTTGTGTTGGATGTTTCCCAGCCAATCTGCTGATCAATTGGCTTCTAAACCAGGACAGAGTAGTCAATGCTGCTGTGTTCTAGCTAATAGCCTTGTATATTCCCCAGCTGGTGAACACTACACTGCCCTCCACTACATAAGTGCCTGCACTTGGCTGCCTCCCTTACTTTGCCCTCTCCCCATGATCTTTTCTGGAGTTATTCCAAAATATCTTTTGCTGGAAATTTGTTACACTCTCAATATTTGTGGGTTCCATCACTCCAAAACCAGTTCAGAGGTTTGATCTGATGTTGATCTGAGGGAAGGCAGGAAGAGCTCAGATAAAAACCTGTGTACTCTCCACCATCTTGACTCCATCTCCCTTTTTAATATTCAAAGAATTATTTTCCTCTTTGAGACTCTGTACCTCTTATTGTAACTGGTTAATTTTTTCACAATATTCTTGTTTTTCTTGGATGCTTTTAATTCTTTCTTTATTTTTTCCTCAATTTTTATCATTTGATTTTTTAATTCTTTTTTGAGTTCTACAAATTTCCTCTGGGCAAGGAGCCATTTCACATTACACATTACTCTTTGGGGTAGAAGCTTTTTTTTTTCTATTGTGTTTTCTCCTGAAAATCAATCCCAGTGTTCCCTGTTTCCATAATATGTTTCAATGGTGGAGTTTTTTCTTTCTTTCTTTCCTCAGTTTTTTTAAAAAGGAGGTATTATTAAATAAGAGGCCGCTAGGTGGCGCAGTGAATAGAGCACCAACCCTGAAATCAGGAGGACCTGAGTTCAAATGTGACTCAGACGCTTAACACGTCCTAGATGTGTGACCCTGGGCAAGTAACTTAACCCCAAAGTTTCTGTGGTTCCTGCTGAGAATCCAGCCACAGCCAGCTAGCCTGCAGGATTCCCACTTGATGTTTCTGAGTAGCTACACTGTAGGTGTTAGTACTCCAGACAGGTAAGTTAATCCTGGTCCTGAGTTCTTTCTTCAGATCTTGTTGGGTTGTATCAAAAGAACCCTGTTTTGCTGGTCTTCTTGGTTTTTCACCAGTCTATGTTTGTCTTGAAGTGCAAGTTTGTTCTATTTCTGGGTGAAATTTTAAGAGTTTGAAATTTACCAATCTACTCTGCCATCTTCCTAGAATCCTCCCCAGAAATTTATTTTTTCCACTTATTTTTTTATTAAAGCTTTTTATTTACAAAACATATGCATGGGTAATTTTTCAACACTGACCCTTGCAAAACCTTGTGTTCCAAATTTTCTCCTCCTTCCTCCCACACCTTCCCCTAGATGGCAGGTAATCCAATACATATTTAATATGTTCTAATATATGTTAAATCCTATATATATATGTGTGTGTGTGTATATATGTTTATATTTATAAAGCTATCTTGCTGCACAAGAAAAAATGGATCAAGAAGGAAAAAAATTGAGAAAGAAATCAAAATGCAAGCAACAGGAAGAGTGAAAATGCTATGTTATGGTCCACACTCAGTTCCCACTGTCCTCTTTCTGAATGTAGATGGCTCTCTTCATCACAAGATTATTGGAACTGGTCTGAATCATCTTATTGTTGAAGAGAGCCACATCCATCAGAATTGGTCATCATATAATCTTGTTTCTGCTGTGTAAAATGATCTGGTTCTGCTCATTTCACTTAGCATCAGTTCATGTAAGATTCTTCAGGCCTCTCAAAAATGATCCTGATGATAATTTCTTATAGAACAGTAATATTCCATAACATTCATATACCATAACTTATTCAGCCATTCTCCAATTGATGGGCATCCACTCAGATTCCAGTTTTTATCCACTACAAAAGGGATGCCACAAACATCTTTGCACATGTGAGACCCTTTCCTTCCTTTAAGATATCTTTGGAATCTAGGTCCAATAGAAACACTTCTGGGTCAAAGGGTATGCACAGTTTGATAACTTTTTGAGTATAGTTACAAATTGCTCTCCAGAATGGTTGGATCTGTTCACAGTTCCACCAACAATGTATCAGTGTCCCAGTTTTCCTACATCCCCTCCAACAGTCATCATTATCTTTTTCCATTATCTTAATCAATTTGACACACAGACACAAAAGTCAATAGAAGCATAAGAAGTTAAACATGAACAAGCAATCATAAAGAATTAAACAAGTTTAAATTGTTTAAATTCTTATATGGCGAGATGATATGTTTATTCCCTTAGAACTTTATTATCATCAAATGGTTTTAGAGGAAGTTAAATTAACCAGAAGGGCTAGAAATTATTCTATTGCATTTTGCTAATTTTGAAAGAAGAATGGAATGTGAGGGAAAGCAAATTTATTACAAGGGGGAAAAGGAGAGGAAGAAGGGGCAAAATTATTTCATACAAATGAGGTGTGTAAACAGAAGTCTACAAAACAAGGAGGAATGATTGTGTAAGAGTGAGTAAACAATACTTGAATCTCACTCTTGGCTTAACTAGTCAAAGGATAGAACAAACACACATAAAAGTAGGTACGCACACACACATTCACTCACAGTTAAGTACACAAATGCATTTTACTCAAAAGGAAAATGGGAGGCAAAGGGGTTAACTGAAAGAGAAGCAATAAAAAAAGGATAAATTAAGGAAGGATTAGTCAAAACCAACACAACTTTTAAAGAGAAGATGGGAAATAAAGAAAAGAGAAGGTATAGGATGGAGGGAACTGCAAAATTAGCAATCATAATAATAATTTTAAATGAACTGAACTCACCTTTATTTTCTATTCCCATTCAATATTTACAGTAATATTCAGGTTTTTCACTTCTTTTTTGGTGTATGTGTATATATACACATGCGTATAGTTATATATTACTAAAAACCCTAGAGAGTCTTGAAGAGTTATAGGGGATGACATGGATAGGCTTATGCTTTTAAGGTGATTATTTAGGCAACTTTGTGAAGACCGATTGGAAAGGGAGAGAGAAAGAAAACCAGAAATCCAATTATGAGGCTGCTAGTAAATAATGCCTCTTGCAAGAAATATTTCCTATTCCCTCTTAATTGTGTTTTCCCTTTGTGAGCGTGTCCAATTTATCCTATATATTACTTTACTGTACATAGTTGTTGACATCTTGTTTTCCCCATTAGATTACAAACTGAAGGCAGGGACTCTTCTTTATTCACTCAGACTTAGTAGAAAATTTGGGACATCATAGATGCTTAATATATGCTTGTTCACTTGTAAAAGCTATTGAATGTAGTAATGACTGAGTTGAGAGAAAGGTACAAATATGAAAGAAGTTATAGAGGCAAGCTAGAAGAAATGAACTGATTAAAGTCATAATGGAAAAAATGAACAAAAATATAATAAAACTCATGAAGAAAAATTTGCATTTCCAAAAATTGAAAATATGCTGAAAAGTGGTTATCATCAAAGCTATCTAGCAAAGGGAGAAAATAGAGAAGAGGAAAATCAGAATACTAGACAGATAATCACATAATATAAAACTTGGGGAAAGCTTCATTATGTAACAAGTGAGGTGATATAACAATTTTTGGGGGAAGAAGAAAGTACCAGCTGGGTTGGAAGTCACTTTAGGCCCACATCTTATACCTGCCCAAATAATAAACTTACTAATGACAAAGGAATCATGCATCAATCAACAAGTATGTATTAAGCAGCTATTATGTACTCAGCATCTTGTTAGCCCTTGGGGATTTAAATATAAAAATGAGGCAATTCTTTCTGTATAAGAAGATAATAAAAATAAGATATTTCATCTATGTTGTCAGAAGGAGATGAATTTACGAGCTGTTAAACAAATAGTAGAATCAAACATGGTTGTATGGACTTGATTTCATTAACATTTTCCTATTAAATAAAAGTGAAATAATTGTGGAAATATTAATGGTTAATATAATTGATAAAAAACCTTCCCATTTAAAACATACAAGAAAATGTTAAAATTAACTAACAGAATAGAAAAATGTCAAAGGACACAAATAAGTTTTAGAAGAGAAGATATACACTGTCATTAATCATTTGTGGAAAAAAAACACTTGATCTTGATAATCAAAGAGATAAAAATTGAAATCTGTTTTGATGTACTACCTCAAATCTACCACATTAGTAAAGATAATTAAAATCAACATAATTTATTAGAGCTGGAATTATAGAGCTACTTATTTAGTGTTCAGTCATTCATTGCTTAGAGATTGAAAAGTAATTGAATCTTTTTGGATAGATACACAATAAAAGTTATATTTATTCCCTTTTGACTGAATTTATTAAAGATTTTGAACACATAGTAATTTATTTTTCTAAAACAAGTTTTATTGATGAGCTTAAGAAAAAACTCAACTCTGCTCTCATGTCATAATGGTTCCCCTTTACTCCAGCAGAATACCTTCATTGTAATGGAGAAGTACATGTATGCAAATCAGATTTTAATATTAGCCACATCTGGCAGCCCTTTTTGTAGTGGCTAGAAACTGGAAACTGAATGGATGCCCATCAATTGGAGAATGGCTGAACAAATTATGGTACATGAATGTTATGGAATATTATTGTTCTGTGAGAAACGACCAGCAGGATGATTTCAGAGAGGCCTGGAGAGACTTGCATGGACTGATGCAGAGTGAAATGAGCAGAACCAGGAGATCATTATACACGGCAACAGCAATACTATATGATGATCAATTCTGATGGACATGGCTCTCTTCAACAATGAAATGTTTCAAACCAGTTCCAATTGTTCAGTGAAGAAAGCCATATACACCCAGAGAGAGGGATATGAAATGTGGACCACAACATAACATTTTCATGCTCTCTATTGATGTTTGCTTGCATTGTGTTTCCTTTCTCTGATTTTTTTGTTCTTGTAGATACGATTTTTCTTGTACAAAATTGATAAGTGTGGAAATATGTATACATATATTCGACTTGTCAAGTATTTTAACATAATTAACATGTAGTGGATATCCTGCCATCTAGGGGAGGGGTGGGGAGTAGGGGGGAAAATTTGTAACAGAAAGCTTTGTAAGGGTTAATGTTGAAGAATTACCCATACATATGTTTTGCAAATAAAAAGTTTTAATAATAAAAAAATATTAGTCACATCTGCCAACCTGTGACTCAACCCTTCTCTATAGTTCATCATTCCTCTGATATGATGTGGAAGCATACTTCAAGTGCCCTCTAAGGTCTCAATAATTCATTGTATTGATTAGAATTCCCATGTTTTGATTGTTGTTTTCCTCTATGTTATTGTGGTCAAAAATCAACCTAATTCTACAAACTTGAAGCTATAATATTACTTCTTTTTTATTTTTTTATTTTTTTAATAAAGCTTTTTATTTACAAAACTTATGAGTGATTTTTCTACATTGACCTTTGCAAAAATTTTTTTTCCCAAGCTTTTCCTCTCCTTCCCCCCACCCCCTACCCCTAGATGACAGGTAATCTAATACATGCTAAATAGGATAAATTATATGACAAATACAATATATGTATACATGTCTATACAGTTATCTTACTGCATAAGAAACATCAGATCTAGAAAGAGAAGAAGAAAAAACAACCTAAGAAGGAAAACAAAATGCATGGAGATATTCAAAGAAAGCGTTAAAATGCTGTGTTGTGGTCCACACTCAGTTCCCACAGGCCTCTCTCTAGATGTTTATGACTATCTTCATCGCTGAACAATAGGAACTGGTTTGAATCACATTATTGTTGAAGAGAACCATGTCCATCAGAATTGATCATCGTATAGTCTTGTTGCTGTGTATAATGTTCTCCTGGTTCTGCTGATTTCACTCAACATCAGTTCATGCAAGTCTCTCCAGGCCTCTCTGAAATCCTCCTATTGGTCGTTTCTTACAGAGCAATAATATTCCATAACATTCATATACCATAATTTATTCAGCCATTCTCCAATTGATGGGCATCCTTTCAGTTTCTTGCCACTACACAAAGGGCTGCCACAAACATTTTTGCACATGTGGGTCCCTTTCCCTCCTTTAAAATCTCTTTGGGATATAGGCCCAGTAGAAACACTGCTGGGTCAAATGGTATGCATAGTTTGATAACTTTTTGAGCATAGCTCCAAATTGCTCTCCAGAATGGTTGGATCCGTTCACAGTTCCACCAACAATGTATCAGTGTCCCAGTTTTCCCACATCCCCTCCAACAGTTATCATTATAATTTCCTGTCATTTTAGCCAATCTGACAGGTGTGTAGTGGTATCTCAGAGTTGTCTTAATTTGCATTTCTCTGATCAATAGTGACTTGGAGCACCTTTTCATGTGACCAGAAATAGTTTCTATTTCTTCGTCTGAAAATTGTCTGCTCATATCTTTTAACCATTTATCAATTGGAGAATGGTTTGAATTCTTATATATTTGAGTCAATTCTCGATGTATTTTAGAAATGAGGCCTTTATCAGAACCTTTGGATGTGAAAATATTTTCCCAGTTTACTGCTACCTTCTAATCTTGTCTGCATTCATTTTGTTTGTACAAAAACTTTTTAACTTGATATAGTCAAACATCTATTTTGTGATTAATGATGACCTCTAGTTCTTCTTTGGTCACAAATTCCTTCCCCCTCCACAGGTCTGAGAGGTAAACCATCCTACATTGTTTTAATTTGTTTATAATATCATTCTTTATACGTAGATCATGAATCCATTTTGACCTTATCTTGGTATATGGTGTTAGGTGTGGGTCAATGCCTAATTTCTTCCATACTAGTTTCCAATTATCCCAGCAGTTTTTGTCAAATAGTGAGTTTTTATCCCAAAAACTGGGGTTTTGGGGTTTATCAAACACTAGATTACTATTGTCATTGAGTATTTTGTCCTGTGAACCTAACCTATTCCACTGATCCACTACTCTATTTCTTAGACAGTACCAAATGGTTTTGATGACCACTGCTTTATAATATAGTTTTAGATCTGGTGCAGCTAGGCCACCCTCATTTGCATTTTTTTCCATTAATTCCCTTGAAATTCTTGACCTTTCGTTTTTCCAGATGAATTTTGTTGTTATTTTTTCTAGTTAAGTTAAATAATCTCTTGGGACTTTGATTGGTATAGCACTAAATAAATAGATTAATTTAAGTAGTATTGCCATCTTTATTATATTCGTTTGACCTATCCAAGAGCACTTGATGTTTTTCCAATTGTTTAGATCTGACTTTATTTGTGTGGAGAGTGTTTTGTAGTTGTGTTCATATAGATCCTTACTTTCCCTTGGCAGATATATTTGGGAATATCCCAAATATTTTATACTATTGATAGTTATTTTGAATGGAATTTCTCTTTGTATCTCTTGCTGTTGCATTTTGTTGTGATGTATAAAAATGCTGATGATTTATGTGGATTTATTTTGTATCCTGCAACTTTGCTAAAGTTGTGGATTAATTCTAATAGTTTTTTAGTTGATTCTCTAGGGTTCTCTAAGTAGACCATCATATCATCTGCAAAGAGTGATAATTTGGTTTCCTCATGACCTACTCTAATTCATTTAATCTCTTTTTCTTGTCTTATTGCCAAGGCTAGCATTTCTAATACAATATTAAATAGTAATGGTGATAGTGGGCAACCTTGTTTCACCCCTGATCTTATTGGGAATGGTTCAAGTTTATCACCATTACATATGATGCTAGCTGATGGTTTTAAATAGATGCTACTGACTATTTTAAGGAAAAGTCCATTAATTCCTATACTCTCTAATGTTTTTAATAGGAATGGATGTTGGATTTTATCAAATGCTTTTTCTGCCTCTATTGAGATTATCATATGTTTTTTGTTAATTTGGTTATTAATATAGTCAATTATGTTAATAGTTTTCCTAATATTGAACCATCCCTGCATTCCTGGTATAAATC